>JAHBMJ010000503.1:0-46319 GCA_018398765.1 Chromera velia | reverse complement strand
GCGATACAGACGTGCATACATGCGAAGCAAGAATTACTTGACAAGCCATACAGAAAAGATCCTAAGCGACGCACAGTGATAAAAAAAAAGAAAAAAAAAATCTGGAGAAGCCTAATCTTTTTTATTTTTTGTTCTTCTATTATTTTATTGGAAGTGCAAAACATATAACAAAAACACATCTAACTACAAAACCTACCTTTGCTAAGTTTACTTAGACCTTTGACCACCAGACTAAAAAAAAAAAAAAGAAAAAAAAAATCTCGACATGTCTATTCTTTTTTTTTTTTTTACCACTGTGCGTCACCTAGAAAAGATCTCACCAGAACAACTCAACATGACAATGAAGGACCCAACAGACGAGTACTGAAGTAGACTCAAGTAAGTTGTGTGTATGTAGAGCCCTGTATAGCTCGCTAGCTTGCCCACTAGCGGATTCATCAGTGGCAGCAGAGCATTCCCGATTTGAGGGACCTCTGCACCCTTTCCTTTTCACGACATTCTGGGTTTGCTTCGTACGGGAAGGAGCTTTCTCAATCTTTTCCTTTTTGCTAACATAGAAGAAGCTGAACACGCTCCACTTGCAAGCCTATTCGACCACCTCAACAACATGCCAGTCGATTTGGCAAAGCTGAAGACTCTGGATATCCGGCTAATCTGCGACCCCTTTGACCCAAAGAAGCATGATGCAGACACTTGGTGGACCCTCTTCAAGGCTAAGTACACCCATAGAAACTTGAATATCAAGGAACTCAAGATTCTGGTGCAGAAGCATAGGGTGGGGGACCTTTTCACGGATTGGTTGAAAGAGAAAGGAAACTTGTGTGCAAATGAGGCAGCACTGGAGGCTTCTTTCCTCCAAAAATTCTGACCCACACCCCAAGAACAAACACAGGCGGTCTATACTCTCGGAAGCTATCGCCTGTCCTCCGGAGGCGATTTCGATCAACACCTCGATCATTTCCTTGCAGAGTATCGAAAGGCCAGCCCTGGCCATGAAACAAAAGCACGCATCCTTCCCTTCTGAATCATTGGGACCCTTTACGAAGACCTCAACTCGCGATTAACATCCGAACCGCCAATCAACGACTGGGCCCGACTGATCACCCGAGTGAGGTTCCTGCACAAGCAGATCAGCAAGGAGAAAGGACTCGCAAAGCTCGCAGCCATGCAGGCAGCAGACACTCAAGGGTAAACAGAGAGGACCCCAGACACCCAATTTCCAAACCCAGCCTGACTACAGCCGAACAGCAGTCGACCAGTTGAGAGCAGAGATCGCGGCTCTCAGACAGTAACTCCAGAATAGCAACAGAGGCTCCTACCACCCTCTCCAGCAGCAGCCAAGCTACAACAACTCCCACAGATCCCAGTACTCTGGCCAGTCTGCACCGCCTGCAGCCGGAAGGAACGACCGCAGAGGACTCTGCAGCAAACCACCAGGGTGGAGGATAGTCGGTCATCAGAACTACTGGGGCTGTGGCATTTGTGGCTCGAAGGAGCACAGGAAAGCGGATTGCCCATCGGGAAACGGACAGCGCGGCCGGCCCTAGAGGCTGGTCCGGCTGCCCTGAGTACGAAGTCGCCTCCTTCCCCCCTTGTTCGCAGCACCCCTATGTGTCCTCGAAGTCCTGCATCAGCTCGTGTGTTGGCTGGTGCTGTGCGGGGTGAAAGAGAGAGGGAGGAGCTAGACAAACCCCGCAGGCCGTCTCTTGCTCCAGACGGCTCTGCTGTAAAAAGCAAAGGAGTGAAAGCTGCCCCGAGGCCATGGGTCTCTGTATTGATTTCTGGGTATGTTGTGACAGGTTTGATTGACACAGGTGCACAAGTCAGTTCAGTTGATATAGCAGTAGCAAACAGGGGAGAAAGAGAGATACGAGCAACCTCTCTGGGTTTGGTAGCTATAGGAAATCAAGGGGTTTCGACAGTGGGGGAGATGGACGTACAGATTGCACACCCCACCGACTCTTCCAAACCGGTGGGGCACCCTATGCTGGTCACAGAGAATAATTCAGGGTATGAGTTGATTTTGGGGATGAATTTCCTTCAGGCAAGGGCACCGGAGATCTTCTACTGCTCTCGCAATGAGAGAATCTATATGGAAGGTCTCCCAGAATTTGATGTATTTTATGATGACCGTCTCCATCCAACCGTAGTCTCCGCATTAAAGCGGACTCGCATGCCCCATTGGCACCAAGCGTTGATGAGAGTCTCTGTGGATGCCCCTGAAGGGGCAGAGGTGATGGTCAGAAAGAATTTTCCCCGTGCCCATCCGGGATTGGCAGTTCCGGAACAGTTCGTAGTGGTGCGTGGAGGGGTGGCAGTCATTGAAGTCACCAATATTTCCCGAGTCAAACTCACAGTAGGACCAAAGACAGTCCTTTCATTTGCAGAGTCGGCAGTCCATATTGCTGCAGTCTCTGCAGTCACAAAAGCATCCGAGCATCCAGGAGCAAGGACAACGACTGCGACCGAGGGATTGAGGAGTTGTGAACGCATGTCCCCGGGAAAACTGTCTAAGAAATGGTCCGGAGAGCAGGCCCCATCACACCCTCGGTCAGTCGCTCCCTCTGCTCGCCTCTCTTCCAATGACATGAGTTCAGGTACTGCGCTCAATTGTCCTCCTTCTTCTCCCTTGCAGACGGACCTTCCGAAAATCGATCTCGAGAAGGTTCTGGGAGAAGTGCCGAAGGAGTGGAAGGGAGATTATGTGCAGGTTTTAGAGGAATTCAACGACCTGTGGTCATGAGAGCGTTTCGATCTCGGCACTCTGGAGGTAGAGGGACAGCCGTATTATGCAACGATCCCAACGGAGACGAGTGTCCCCATCCGTTGGAATCAAGATCGTGTCCCCTACCATGAAAGAGAGCAAGGGAAGAAAGAGATCGATGCGATGGAGGAGGCAGGCATTATTCAGCCCTCTCGTTCTCCATGGGCAGCGTCTGTTATGCTGATGAAGAAGCCAGATGGGAGCACCCGTTTCTGTCTTAACTTCAAGAGGTTGAACGAGGTGACAAAGAGAGACCTCTTCCCTCTCCCGAGAATTCAGGAGACGCTTGACAAATTGGCAGGCTCTTCTGTCTTCTCAGCCCTTGATTACACCAGCGGGTTCTACCAGCTTCTCCTGAAGCTGGAGGACCGAGAGAAGACAGCCTTCGTAACCCTTTTCGGGCTGTATGAGTTTCTGCGCATGCCCTTTGGTCTCGTGAACGCGCCCTCGGAATTTCTCGGAGACTCACCGAGCCTCCGATCATGACCTTCCCCAACATGCGTTCTCCATTCATCGTAAAGCCGGACGCTAGTCAGGTGTCCATCGGGAGAGTTCTTGTGCAGGTGAGGGATAGGAAAGAGAGAGCGGTGGCGTATACGAGCAGGGCGCTTGTGGAGGCAGAACCAAAGTACGGAGCACACGAGAGGGAGGCGTTGGCAACAGTCTACTGCTGCCAACAGTGGAGGCACTACCTGCTGGGCAGCATAGTGTTTGTCCAAATAGATCACAAGCTAAACTTAGCGATGGAGAAGAACAAACTGGCGAATAAGAGAGTGGGGAAATGGGCTTGGGCTTTGCAGGAGTACGCACCAAAATTTTTTCACAAGGATGGAAAAGCCTATATGGATGCCGATTCCTTTTTGCACATGCCGCTTCCTGCAGAACACAGTATGGACACAGGAGCCCCTTTTTGCATGCATTGCAACCTCTCCATAGATAGGAGCATCCCGATTCGTTCAGGTCTGGAGGCATCGATTACAGGGGTGGAGGTAGGGGGCGTCAGCCCTCTGGAAGCGGCAGTTCCCTTTTTGGACAAAGTGAAGGCTACGCTTCCCTCTGATCCCTTTGTCTCTGATCTGTTCAGGTACTTGCAGGAAGGAACGCTCCCAGTGGAAACGAGCCGACGCAAGAATGTGATGGTGCAGGAGGATTCGTTTGATGTCAGGGACGGGCTCCTCTATCGATATGAAAAGGGGGGGGCTGAGCAGCTGTATGTCCCTCCGGCGTTGAGGGACACCGTCCTGACCATGCATCATGACCACCCAATGGGTGGGCACCCAGCAGTAAAGAGACTTTCTCAGCGACTCCTCACTGAATTCTGGTGGCCCCGTTTGAGAAAAGACGCACGTGAGTGGGTGTACAAGTGCTGACCATGTCAAGAGAGAAGGAATCAGCCGAAGAGCCGAAATGCACAGACTCTTCCCATTCCCTCCCGACCGTTCCAGCGAGTCGGCATCGATGTGGTCGGCCCTGTTCCGATATTCAGGAGGGAGAACCGATTTATGCTTGTCATCACGTGCGCTTTGACCCGGTGGCCTGAGGTATTTGCATTGCCTGAGGTCCCCGCTTGGAAGGTGGCGAAGATGATCCTCTTTGAAGAAATCATTTGTCGGTATAGATTTATTGAGACCTTTGTTTCTGACCGAGGAACGAATTTTTTTGCAGAGATTGTGCAAGAGTTGCTTAAGCTGGTGAAAGCCCGTCACTTGACCACCACCAGCTACCATCTACAGGGCAACGCGATCCCAGAGAGATTCAACCAAACCTTGGTGCAGGGGTTAGGGAAACAGGTTGATGAAGAGAGGGGGGATTGGGACTTGTATCTACAGCCCTTCCTTGCCTCCTACACAACGACAAAGCATGCAGAGACAGGGTACTCTCCCTTCGCTCTTATGTTTGCGCATGACCCTCAGAGCATTCTTCGAGTCACGCCCGTTCCCGAAGGCGCGAGAGCACCGCCTGTCTGTTATGACGAGTATGCAGGATTTATCAGGCAGCAACAGATTGAGAGAGTTGACAGGGCAAGGAGAAGGGCAGAAAGGGAAAGGCAGGCAAGAAAACACAGCAATCCTCCTCAGATGACACAGAAATTCCATCTAGGGGATCGTGTACTTCTCCAAAAGCCAACGCCGAATTTGGGGAAACAGCCAAAATTTGCAACGAAATTTGAAGAGGGGCAGATATATATTGTTCCTCACGACCGACCGCATATTGCTGTCATTCGCCCTCTGGGAGGAAAAGAGAGAGACGTCATTAGCACAGATCGTTTGATGTTGTGGCAGCCGGCAAAGAGAGTGGAGAGAGAGACTGAGGAAAGGGTGTCAGCCCTTGAGAAGGAAAGGGGAGAGAGAATTCCCCCAGGCACCCCCAAGTCATCTTTCCGGGTCGGAGAAGACCCCAATAAGGATGACCTTTTGGATGAATTAGGATTGGGGGATGAATTGGAGGTGGAGAAAGAAGAAGTGAAAGAAAGCAGTACTGGAAATAAGAAGAGAGGGAAACCTCAGCCTACCCACATACTGGCTGTTCGAGAAAAAGAAGGAACGGAAGAGTACCGGGTCTCGTTCGACAATGGTACCTTCGCATGGATGCCAGAAGAGGAGGTGGAGGCCCCTGATCTTGTTCGGGACTTTGAGAAGGAGAGAGAAAGAATCATGCATCAAGTCAATTAATTTTGCTTGGTCATTTCATTCCCCTGTTATGTTGATATCCATTGATGAATTGGCAGACCTGGCGGGACATCGGGAGGCCCGAAGGTCAAGTGGTTTGTGTCATGTTGACTTGTGTCTTTTTCTTTTCAGGATCTGCTCGAGGACAAGCAGAGTTAGGGGGGGAGTGGTTGTTGTGCCCTAATTCAGAAAGTGGCAACGGGCCGTGGGATGGGCCAGGCGCACACGGCCACGGGAGCGGATCTACAGAACGGACGGCCCGCCGAGCATGTATCAGGTGTGCGGCAGCCTTAATGGTGCAAACAACACAGTTGCAGCAACACTGTCAAAGCAACACATCAATAACAGATGGCAACAGAAGTGAGACTGATCTCAGTATCAGAAAGAAGCATAAAGCGTGAAACAGACGTGACGTTGCATCCATGTATGTATCTGAATTCACTTGGAAAGCGATACAGACGTGTATACATGCGAAGCAAGAATTACTTGACAAGCCATACAGAAAGGATCTTACCAGAACGACTCGAAGGAACAATGAAGGACCTGACAGACGAGTACCGAAGTAGACTCAAGTAAGTTGTGTGTATGTAAAGCCCCATATAGCTCGCTAGCTTGCCCACTAGCGGATTCATCACCTTTACCTTATAAAAACTAGGTTTCTAGGGCTGATTTCTAGTGTTTTTAGCGGCCAAAAGGTGCCTCATTTAAGGCCTAAAAGCTTTTTATAATATAGATTAGCTACAGAAACTGGTATTATATAAAACAGCCTAAAATGTAAGCAAAAAGGCGACGATAGGTAAAAAAAAGTTTTTTACTCCAATTGAAGAACATGTCCCCAATTGTCTCATGACTTCATCTCTTTATGAGCCAGTTTAAGCAATGTTTTTAACCTGCCCAATGTATTTTCTGCATGAATTTACAATATTTGAATATGTTTGGCGCCGTTTGCATGCTGCACCATAGTCTAGTTCTGTCCCTACGGTCCATAAAACCTTCAAACTGCATGTATGTCCCTTTAAAGCAAACTCATAAAGAAAGCAACGACAAAAGGTGTGGTTTTATGAGAAAGAAAAAGAAGAAAGAATGAAACAAAAGCAATTTTTGATCTTGATTTGCATTTTTTCTCTGAGCAAGGGCATGTACATGTAAGCGAGGGTCTGATATGGTCTGATCTCAAAGGGTTAGACTCTGAGCCTAACCCCGTCATAACCTGTCTATCCTCTTCACTCACCCCCCCACCCCACCCCAAACCGACAACAGAGGACGAAGAACAGGAAGAAAAGGAAGAAAAAGGAGAAGAAGAAGAGGAGAGAGCAAACCTCTCACAGACTTTCTCCCACTTGAAGTCCCACTTAAAAACCGACTTCAGTATGTTATCTTTCTTCCTGGAAATTCCTCGGGTCTGATGCGGGTGGATGGAAGGGGGGCTTTGGCTTTGTCTTTTGGTTTCATGGTGGCTTTCGCCAGCTTTTGCTTTGCTGGTTTCTTTTTTGTCAGCAGGGGGCTGTCCTGTTTCTTTGTCAATCTTCAGACTCTCCAACTCCCTCCACACCAACCTAATGTACTGCCCATCCTGGAAGCTAGGAAATTTTAAAGAAGCTGTCCACCAGGGCGCGTCCCATCATCCCGACCCAGGGATAATCGCCACCCGTATAGAAACAAATCAAATCGTTCCGCTTGGGAAGCTTGTAGCTCTGCAGGCCCTCTCCAGCCTGAGCAGTAAAAAATGATTCACCGCAATGACCGGAATGCAGGACTGGTATGACTAACAGCATGCGAACAAAGGTATAAACACCCCTAGGAAAGCTGCACTTCACTCCACAGACAGACTTCAAACCCTCTGGAAGTACCAAATGCAACAACAAGCCGTGGCATGACAGAAAGTCAGATAGTACAGATACAGATCTGTATGTGAGCATATAAATTTGACGTTAAGCCATCAGCAGACGGAAGTGGCGAATCGACCGTCAGAATGGTTTCACTCTCTAATGTAAAGCACCAAAGTGAATAATCAAGCCAATTCCACTCTCACTGACCAAGATAGATCGAGCCCGCCAATCGAAAAGAGCATATGGTACCAGGTTTCAAAAGTCTTTACCTGCAACCGAGAGGGAGAGTGTCAACGTACCTTCGTGTATGCATGTTTCCGTACACGTGTGTGCTGTTTCTGCTTCTCTTCTTCATGTCGAAAAGAATCTCCGTACAGCACTGCATTGGCCTAGTTCACGCTTAAGCAGCCGACACTGCCTAAAGGAACTCAGACCCGCACTAACCTCCCCTCTTAAAGATTTGCTATAGAAAGTATAACCTAAGGATTTATCCTTACTTACTTGTTCAAGTAAGCAAGGAGAGAAGCAAGGAACGATTTGAGGGCTGGGTGCACGTGCTGCTAACGGCGGTGTTGCCCTAGCTAAATATTAGATGAGTAAACCTTGGCCTGACCGTAGTCAAGGTCTCGGTTTTATCATTAGCACTGATCCGCCCAGCCTTTGAACTCCGAGGCGGTTCAACCTAGAATCATTCCTACTGATCCCAAAACTCAAATCGATGCCAACTATAGTCTGCCTCATGCAGACATAACTGGGGAAAGATTGGAGAGGGAATCGTAATTTAAAAGTTCAGTAAAATTTAAGAATTTTACTAAATTTTTATGTGTTTTACCTGATAACGCATAACCAATAAACCTATAGTCGCAGGTATGGTGTCAATCATATCTGCCTACGTATGTGTTATATTATAACTAGTATATAACCATGGATGATAAACTATATGGGGCGTGCACAGGGTAGGAAAAAAGAACAGGAGCTGAGCAACTCACTGACCATTGTAGAGAGACGATCAAGAACGAGTCATATGAGTGTTTCAGAATTTTCAAATATGACAAACGGAGGACCTAACCTACTAAGTCAGGCCTGACCATTCCACTGCTTTGCTTTTAGATTGTCAGAGCCGTTTTTGCAAAAAAGAGTTTGATCTCTTTTTGTGGGGCGTGGCCCCCGATCGTAGCCTGAGACATGCCGAGGCCGCAAAGTGCCGGCTGGGGTAAGTTTGCGCGCGCTGTTTTTGATAACCCGCGCCATGCCGCACAGCCCTCTTATCTCTTATCTGCACGGGCTGGCGGCGTAAACCTTCGTGCAAACGTGCACTTCTGCTGGCTAAGCAGGCCTGGCCGCGCGCTATCCGTGGTTTCGAGGCTAGACATCTAAGAGAGAGGAGCACAAGCTAGAGCGCAAGCTCCAGCTTATCTCAGCTAAGGAGCTGTAGCTTGTCTAAACCTTTTTCCACTGTGCTACTCCCGCGTGAACCGCGTGCTATACAAAGGCAAGCCCTCGGCCGTGCTAGCCATGCATTAGTATTCATTTTTAGATTGCTACTAAAGGTGGGTAAAGCTGTTTTCCTCCCGGCAAACCGTTTAGCATTGTGCATGCAAACGGACTCAGTCTGCTGGCTCAGCTTCTTGACTTAAACCTGTTGTTCTGATCCTTTTGCTTTCTTATACTTCTCATTGTTATGTGTACATAGTCGTTTGTGTTATATAGAGTAGCCAAATTGAATAAAACAGTTCTCATGCTGCAAAGAGAAGAAGTCAACATATGTAGATTTGATTTGATGCAAAAAACAGCTTTAGAATCCAAGAGCGCACATACTTGCGCATTCAATGACCGGCCTTGTATTTAGCCAATTTTTATTTTAAAATCGGCTAATAGGCCTTGTTCCGCGCACACCGCGGCCCGGCAACACATTTGCATGCATGGGCCGCGGAGAGCCGTGAGGGCGGGGCCGCGGCGCGTTAAATAGCCATGACGCTGATACTTTTCACCCAATTCTATTCAATCAGGTGCAAAACAGGTGCATCTGGTGCAAAACAGGTGCATCTGGTGCAGCTTTTTGATTTGCACCTTTTCTGAGGTGCAACTTTTTCAAGCCCTACTTCGCATGCCAGGCCATGTCATGCCTGTAGCAAACAATGAGCTGGGATTTGGGTCAACATCAGTAATCTCCAAACTTTTAAGTTTTCAACCAGTTTTTTAATCGCTATATCTAGCGCTATATAGTAGTTTAGATCTTTATAAATGTATTAGACTATTTAAATCATTGTTTTTTTTAAACTAAATTTTCTATCACACATCTGCTAATATATCTTTTTTTGCAAGGTTTAAATCACAACATGAAATCTTAGAAGAATTTTGGAAATCACATGAAATCATCTTAAACACTAATTCTAAGTGAAATTCATGCGTGCAGTACAAGCGACGTAGCGCGAATTAATTGATAGAATTAATTAGCATGCATGCATTTGATCGATTAGCTTGTGATCACAATTGTACGATCAGACTGAGAAGTGAAACAAGAACGATGTAAGAAGTATATGTCCGTACTAACAGACCTTCTAATGACGTTGATTATGTCTGAGTAGAGGTATCGAATAGACCTCAAACTTCACTGGCGATGCCAGCGAGAGGATATTGAGAGAGATCACAGTGTAACAGGTCAAATGTTGTTTGTGATCCTGCAGTAGAGATGTCTGAACAATCCTCTGTCGCATACCCCACGCTCAAGGCGGGGATGCAGTTCAAAGGGTAGAGAGATACTTGCAACAGCATCAGAGATGGCAATGAGAAACTCTTTGGTGCCAGTGCTGCAAACGTTGCACGATGGGAGGCCAACCAGTTGTACAAGGCCACAAAGAACTATCTAGATGTTGGGGATGACATTCAGGCACTTTTCGACCAGAAAGAGGACGAGGACGATATAGAGTTCAGGGATGCTAGCAAAGCGGTTAAGTGGCCACCCTATAAGATAGCATTGTAGAAGTGCCTTATGAAGAAACTGGATGTCCCTGAAAAGACGAAGAGAGATTCTCTGTCTCGCACATGGAATCAGATCGTAGAGAACAGAAATTCGTTTTCAGATTTCCTCTCTCTCTATCGATTTTTCAAGTCCCTGATGAGGGACACGAAGAGGACTAAGGCAGATAACGACGTTGCAGAGAGAACTCGAGCCAGGGCTGTGTTGGCCTGTCTTCCTCCATCCTACCGCAGAAAGTGGGCAGATGACTGGGATGAGGATGATCTGTACGACTTTGACAAGCTCATCACCGCATGTGAGCAGCGTTCCAAAAATCCCCTACTGAACAAATTTGAAGATAACCCTGCATCTATTACCCCTATGAAACCTTCTGTCCGTGTATATCCCGAGCAGCACCAGATAAAACAGGAGGCCAACTATGTTGGGTCTGGTGGCTTCCCACCCAGGGGACGGGGTAGGGGCAGAGGTCGGGGGGGCAGAGGCCGGGGAGGCAGAGGCGGTTATTTGCAGTCTACCCAACAGCATCCTTAACAGTCCCAGCAACAGCAGAAGAAGAAGTGTGAGAGTTGTGGGAGGCCTGGAGGGCACGACCCTGGATGGGAGTGCAGAGGCAAGACGCACAGGTGCAGCGAGTGCAGTGAGGTTGGTCACAGAGATCACATGTGTCCCCGGAAACAGAAGCAGCAACAGTACAACGCCGAGAGAGGCAAGGGGAGAGGACACAGAGGTGTGTACCCCAGCAGGGGCGGCGGCCCTGGTCGCTATGACGTTAACGGTTTGTACTACACGCCTGCCCTTCCTCCGGGTACTAGTATAGTGCCGGGATCTGGACTTCAACAATTTGGGCCGGTCAGCCCGGGGAATGGGGAGTTTTGTGGCAGAGGATTTTGGGGCTTTGCACATGCCCTCTTCCCTTACACTCCTTTCTATATACCCCATTCATTCTCTCCTTCTTCCCTTTTGATTTGGCAGGTTGAGGGAGGGAACCGAAACCACTCGCACCATGACCACAACCACTCCATCGGTGGACCTCCCATTCCTCACCAACAAGGGACCATCTTTCAGTTCCTCCAGGGAGGAGACGAGTCTAACCTGACTTTCAGGGTCGGGGAGACCCTCGGGTCAGCATACATGGTCATAGGGGGGGATGAGGGAAGTAGGTCTGGGTATGGTTACAAGGGGTGGAGACGGACAAATGTTGATTCCTGCTGCTCTGCAAGCATTGCCAATGAGGCAGATGCTGCCCCAGATGTCGTGTGGTGGAGGCCTTGTGGGGGGCAGTTCGGGGTTGTAAAGAAAAACGCAGATGGGAGTGAGGAAGAGGTGAAAATCCAGATCTCGAAAGTCGGGGTGTGAGCGAGACGGTGTCTTATGAAAGAAAAGGGGGAGCAGACAGTCATGAGGAATATTATTTCATTAAGGACAGCGTCTCCGATTTGATGCGTATGGATTTAGAGGAGGGACACACTGTGTTGAAAGACGCAGATGACTCATATGTGAGAGTGAGAGACGCAAGAGGGGGTCTCGTGAATATCTGTGTTCCTTTCCCAAAAGGCGATCACACAACCAATCATCCATTCTTCTACCACTGTCCCGCCTTCAAGTATGAGATGGGGGAGCCAGTCCCCTCCATCAATGCCTTTTCTCACCAACAGATCGATTATGATGAGTTGTGTTCCCATCATGTTCGTCATGGCCATTTCGACAGACCCAGACTCGAACCAACGCTCCTGGAGCAAGATATGAGTGCATGTGAGGAAGATTGGGAAAGGCTCTACAAGGAGTGTCTGATCTGTCAACAGAAGAACGCAGTAAAGCCGTCCTTCCATCGTGTTCCTGATAGAAGAGAAGGCACACACCCATTTGGCATTATCTAGTTGGACAATTACTTCCCCCGAGATGAGGAGGCAGCAGCAGGTATGTACCCCACAGTCATCAAATATGCAGATATGCATTTAGGTTTTGAGCTTGACGTCCCCCAGAAAAGCCGAAACGAAGCCTACGACTCGATCCGACAGTTCCTCGAGTATGTTGAGTCTGTTGTAGGAGTGAAGCCCGATGGGCCTGGTCATATTACTATACGATTTGCGTGTGATCCTGCAATAGAATACAGAGGGGGGAAACATGGGGAGTATTGTGACCACAGAATGATTAAGTTCATTGATCAGCCGCCCCGTGAGAAGGGACCCCTTGGGCTGGTGGAAGGAAGAATCCACCATTCCCGCACCCATATTGCTGCCCTGATGGCAGAGCTCGAGAAGATGTGGGGGCCGTTGCCGAAGAGCATGTGGGCGCACGTAGCCCGTGGAGCATCCATCACTCGCAACGCAATGTTTTCCAAAGCTATCGGCATGACCCCCTACGAAAAAGCCACAGGGAAGAAGCCAGACAGACGGCTGATGGTCGGGGATCCTTCCATCCTCAAAATTATCGAGAGTGGCATTGAACTCCCAGGTTCCCTTGTCATGTGGCTCTATCCCCTCAACTCCCACACAGCAGTAGTAGTAAAGAAAAACCCCCACACAGGTGTTTGGAAGACTCTAGACACCCATCCTGTATGTGTGAAGCCTCTCCAAAGTGGGTCAGTCAAACTGTGGTCCCCTGCAGGCGAACGAGAGAAAGCTCGTCTCCTTTCCCCTCCCTCCCATCCTATGATGGAACGTATAGATATAGAGGGCGAAAACGGAGAGGGTGTCCACGCGGGGGCTGAGGAGAAGGTAGAGATGGGGGGCAGGGGGACGAGAATCCATCTTGTCTCCCTGAGCACCACGCTGTAGGACAGCCTGAGGTCAGTCGACCTACACGATTCACAGGTGTCCTCATTGCTGGTGCATCCGGCACACGCATTCCCATGCTTGTTGCTGGAAAGTCGTTCAAGAAGTCACTCCCCGTCTCTGGTATGGAGCGAACAGGAAATGGAAAGTGGAGGTTCACCAGGCTGGGTGCTCGCTAGGTCACAAAAGTAGAACTTAGTGCTTCGGTACTTCACTATCGAAGATGGAAAAATCGTCCCCCCCAGCGTTAAGGCTGAGCTAGACCTCCTTCTGCAGGTGAGGGGGTGTGAGGGGGAAGAGTCACCTGCTTCAGAAGGTGATGATGATGTGATAGAGGAGTTGTTTGGGGACAAGAGATTGGATGAGGAAGAGAATCAGATGCTCCTTGACATGGGAGTGGGAGCACCGGTCGGTGAAGTATTCCTCGTAAACGCGTCGCCCATTGAAGTCCCAGATAATTTCAAGCGGGGCTCCACACAGATCCCCGCTACCCAGGAAGAGGTTGTGCGGGGAGACTTCAACATCGCCATGCGCAATGAGTGGTTGAGGAATATCATCGGTCAGGGGGTGCTTGGTCGGGAAGTGAATAGAGATGAGGTTGACGCATTCATGCAAATGGGCTGGCGTCTGACTTGGAAAGAGAAGACAGGTCCGAACAAAGAAGAAAAGAAAGACACAGACAGAGAGGCAGACGAGACTGGAAAGAGAAAGCCCAAGCAGGCAGACAGCAAACTGAATCATTCAGAGGGAAAGAAGGCAGAGAGGACTCCCAAGGCACGCTGTTTTGCAAAGGGATTCACTGACAAACAGAAGGTTAATACATATGTCGGTACTCCTTCAATTTGGGCCATTCTCCTCTGCCTTGTCTTTGCTTTGTCGTTTGGTTTTGTTTGGTATGGGGGCGATGTGAAGGGGGCATTTCTATCAGCAGAAGACAGGAACAGACAGAGAGCGGGGGTTATCATTCCAACGTGGATCCCCAAAGCTCCTGATCTCAATCCATACCACGATATCTCCGATGCCGATTACGAAGAGATCAAAGCAGCAGCAGGGGCAATTCGGCCCGGACAGATCCGCATGGTTGAGAAGGGACTGTATGGGATGCCATGCTCTGGGAATCTCTTTGATGGAAAGATGCAGCGGGTACAGAAGAGTAGAGGATTCAAGAGAGTGGAGAGTGGTGTTACCGTGCAGAGGCCGAACCGGGTGGAAAGAATACCACCGCAGCCTGCCAAGGCACTTCAGGTCATGTGGGTAGACAATCTGCTTGGCGCTGCCAGCAGACAGACAGTCAGTGACGAGATTCGGTTCTTGAAGGGGGTGTTGGATTGGGGGCACCTGAAGGTGTATGATGAAAGAGACCGCATTAAATATGCCGGCCTCCATATCTCCCTTGCAACTGATCAGACGGAGGTGAGTCAAGAGAGCTACTGTGAAAGCATAAACACAGACGCTCTCTAGAGGGCATTAGGGGAGAATCCGAAGAGGGGAGAAGTCAGAGCAGAGGATGTAAAGCCAGCAGGAGAAAAGGAAGTGGAAGAGAGCCTGATTCCCCTTATAAGGTCGATTATGGGGGTAAAACAGTGGGTGATTCGTACTCGCCCAGCCCGCCGAGTGTGAGCTAACGTTCTCAGCCAATCTACCCTCCGTCCGTGCAGACAAGTAGTGCGGGCATCCATCAAGGTCCTGCAGATGCTGAAGGAGAACAGAGAACCGATTATCATCATCCCTCTCACCAAGGGAAAGAGGGTGATGCCTGCAGTGCTAACAGACTGCTCCTACTCGAGAAAGACGTATGATGGGCGTCTTGGTTGGGTTGTGTTCATAGTTGATGAAGACTGGACACCCAAAAAGGCAATCCTCACAGGGGCGCCGTAGATCAACTGCATCATGTGGTATTCTGAAAAGCACACACAGAAGCATGGCTCTAACACAGCAGCAGAACTAACAGCAGTTGAGTCAGCGGTGAAGACGATTCCCAGGACCGTGCAACTAGCAACAGAGTTATGGGGAGAGAGCCCGAAAATCTAATTTTTCACGGACTGTGAGCCAATGTACAAGCAGCTTCGTTCTGGAGTTGTAACCGATGGCACCTTTCAAGGCATGCTTGACTTTGTCATCCAAGAACTGAACAAGATAAAAGCTGACTACTCTTGGTGCCGCAGAGATGTGCAGCTTGCCAACGCACTTACTAAAGTTGCATGGCCGGGAAAAGAATTTGCATGAGGATAGACAAGCAAATCGAGGGGGTGAGTGAAATTCATGTGCGCAGTACGAGCGACGTAGCGCGAATTAATTGATAGAATTAATTAGCACGCATATATTTGATCGATTAGCTTGTGATCACAATTGTACGATCAGACTGAGAAGTGAAACAAGAACGATGTAAGAAGTACATGTCCGTACTAACAGACCTTCTGATGACGTTGATTATGTCTGAGTAGAGGTATCGAGTAGACCTCAAACTTCACTTTCTAAATATGAATAATTATGTATCAGTTAGTGTGACTACCTGTTTAGCTATCTGTTTGAAATATATGCAACAGCAGGATTCTCTCAGTCTTTTTTCAACTACTTTAGATCAGTTACTTCTCGATTCATGCCAAATCGTCCCTTTTTAGGATCTTCTAGGCCGGAATCAGGCGTTTGAGCGGCACCGTCAGTCTGCCAAACTTTTGATGACTTTAATTTTCTACTGTTACTATTGTATCTTAGATAACGGGAGGACTCATGGCTACACAAACGTCTGATAAGGATAAAAGACGATTGAGCTTGAATAAAGTGATCTGAGCTAGCTAGATAAAAAAATTAAGAAACAGACCATTTTCATGTTCACAAACTATAACACAACATTACAATTAAAAAGGTTTTTCCTAAAAAAAGAAGGATTTACGACCGTGTAGCGGAGGGCGCGAGTTGTGGCGGCGCGCGGGATCCATGTGATCGATCGATCGATCGATCGATCCGATGCGGCGCCATTGCATGCAGTGCGTCAATCATTGAAGTGTCTGACCTTCGCAAGACTCCTATATAGCAAGCTAGACCCCTTCAACGCTCACAGAGAGCGAAGCAGGTTTTGTATCGATACGAAAGACCGAGGGAAAGCAGACAAGTGCTACTAATAGTACAGGACACACATGCTGCCAGAGCTGATATCCTGTTGTTTCTTGATTGCCCGACATATTCATTCGCGATGTGAGAAGTAACCACAAGCCCCACCGTCTATATACCTCGTCGAGGAATTGCGTTGGTCTGCCTGATGGGGTGTGGAGCTTCAGCGCGGAAGAAGGAGATTGTGAAGATAGACGCTCTCGACCATCACAAGTTGAAAGAGCGACAGCAGCTACAGGCAAAACTCCGATTCCAGAAGTGCATAGAGACCCACTTCGAATCCTGTGGACACTTCCGAAGAGGATTCCCCCCCAAGTTGGGACCTCTGGCATCCTCTGTGTGCGCAGGGTGTGGGGAGGCACTGGATCAGGACCCAGGCGCAGGGTTCTACCAGTGCACGGCAGAACACGATGACACAGACTGGGCAGGGGAATTCTTGTGCTCAGCGTGCTTCAAGGAAGTCAGTGAACCATGCAGGAAACACATTGCACTCCATTCCTCTCTCCCATGCTTCTCGGCACTGTACTCAGTTGCGGTTTGTGCTTAGATCTCCGGTTTTTTCTCTCTTTTCCCTCAGCCTTCAAAGACTCACTTACGGAGAGTCTTTCTTTGTCTCGGCCTGTCTCTCGTCAGGTCTCAACCCCTTCTTCGCCTATTCCTCTTTTCAGTCCATCTTCTTTCCCTCTCTGCGCGTATCTGTGTGTGAGAGTGAGGGCGAGTGTGCGAGACAGAAAAAGGACTTGCGTGTGCGCGTGTGAGTGTTCAGGTTCTGATGAAGACGCCGGAGAAGTTTAAATCCCTCGCAGCTCTCTCTGCCCTTGTGCAAGGTGACGTGGTTGGTCTCCTTGACGTAGAGCTCTTAGTGCGTTATTTGGAGTCTGGGGGTCGTCTCCTGCCCAGGAGGGATCTTGAGAACCAATACCCCGACCTCTACTTTACAGATGCAAAGGCACTAGAGGCCTCCCTGCCCCTCTCAGTAGCGGAAGCAGACGGGGACTACAAGGAGTCAGATTTTGTGGCCATCTGCTGCCTCTCTTATGGATGGCTCGGCAGTGACCACCCAGACCCCCACGGCGCCCTCTGTGACGCCCTCTGTCGCGCGTTCCGTCTCCTTCTGCCTTCCTTCACGGACCCCCGACACTACCCTCCCCTGAAGTGAGTCGGTATAGTCACTCCTCCGCAATGCGTCATGTATACACTGCATGGAGGGATTCTGGATTTGAAATTCACGTATTGTCTCTCTATCGTGTTCTGGATCCTGTTTGCTCATCCCTCCTTCACAGGGTGATTGAAGCAGTCTCTCTCGTGCATCTGCACGAACCAGCCTGCTCCTTGTCATACACCGGTCCCGTCCATTCAGAGAATCTCGTGCGCGTGAAAACGTAATCAACAGGGTGGCGTGGGTGCATGGATAGCTCGGAAGGAAGCCCTTGTTCGTCCATGTGGTTTCATTACATGTGTGAGCGTTGCATGTCTGAGCAGACTGGTCCCAAATTTCCTCTCTCAAGTGTTGGTCGTTTCTCTCTTTCTTTCTTCCTGCTTCCCCTGCCTGCTCTTCCTGATCAGGCTTTTGCTCTTCTGGGATTTTCTTTCGCTGCACATCCAGCCGGACATTCCGGAAAGGATACAGTACGCTCAAATGAGAACCATGGAAATTCTCTTTGGCTCTCTGCACGAAAATGTGCTTCTTCTCAGGTCAGCAGAAGCCGTGCAGCCTTTGATGCTAGTCACTTAAATGGCATCTGTCGAAAGCCGGAAAGAAAAAACTGCCTCCTCCTCCTCCAGCTCCAGAAAGCCACCTTCCCTCATTTTCGTCCTTTTCTCCCCCCCTCCCACTTGCCCCCACGTCCCCTATCCCCTCGCCCCTTCCTGCCCGTCTCTTCCTTTTCCGTCTCATTCGTCTCTCTTCTCTGTTCCCCTTGCTCAAAACACAGATGCCATGATTATTTTTTGACACACTTTCTCTCAAACTACCTGTCTGCGTGTTTGTCTTCCCTTTTCTCTTCCTGCAGGTGCATGTACATTCCCTCCCTCCCATTTGTCCAAAACAGACGACCGTATGTACAGCGAGGGTGGCCCCTCCTAGAGTCTGCCATGACATCCCACAAGCCCCCCTTTTCAATACTCGAATTGAGGGAGGACGGCCTCCGCCTGCCCCCCCCCAACCTTTCCGAGTGGGCTGACCAGGGAAGGGCGCTGCTCTTCAAACAGTCCTATCGAAGCCCCAGACAAGGACATCTGCCCAACGTGATTGCTGCCAGCACCAAAGCCATCAACGAGAAAGACCGATTTGTAGAGGCAGCTAGAGTCCCGAGGACACCCGCAGACTTTGAAGCCCTAATGGAGAAGAGGAGACCTCTGCCTGCCTTCTCTGTGGAAGCTGACAGATATCTCTGCGTCGATTTGTTTACCTCCTTTGCACCGACCTTGGCCGTTCTTCGGGAGACAATCTCTCTAGTCGGCGTGGACCTCTCCAGCACCAGTCTCATGCAGCAATTGGTGGATTATGTCAAGTCCGTCTCATGTGTGTGTGTGTGTGTGTGTGGGTGGGTGGGTGGGTGGGTGGGTGTGTGTGGGTGCAGGGCATGCAGTGAGTCCTGGATGCTACGTGATCGATGGGTGCTTTCGAATCCGTTTTTCCTTTTTGCTTTTTTGTTTTTGTGCTGCTGACAAAGATGAATGTGGGTCGCTTGATCTGCGCGTGTGCATCGTTCATGTGAAGCGTAAGAAAGCTGCGGCAAACAAAGCAAGACTACATGGGAAAATGAGAGGAAGAGTCAGAATACGACGAAGCGACAGCAGAGGGAAGATCTCTTCTCACTACAGACAAAGAAAGAACATGAAAGAAAGAATGTGCTCTCTGTATTGACATCCAAAGTCCTCTCTCCATCCAACTTTCTTTGCGTGAGGTTTTGCACCTGCACGAATTTTGCCACTGCAGATCGTGACAGGAACGAAGCACTCTTCTATCCTCTCAGAAGATTAATCCATGATTTTTCCATCTTTGTTGGCGTCTTTCTTGATAGCGAAGGCCTGAGGCTCTCAAGTGTCCAGACTGTCTTTCAACCCCTTTTTTGTTGCAGTCATGCAGTTGTCTGTGTCTGTTCACACTTTCCTGTTGTTTTCACTCTCGATCTGCGTGTGTGGATGCAGATGGGTGGCAAAGGCTCCTCCTGCAGAATCTGCAGGGAAGGGCGTGCCTGCAGGCCGACTCCACACTGTGGATCTGAGTGCCTCCAACCTTTCCGACAAGTCCGTCTCCATGTTAGCCCCTGCCCTGAGGTCTCTGCCCGCCCTGCAGGACCTGATGCTGAGTAACAACAACGAGATCGGACCGCCAGCATGTCAGGTCAGCAAACTGGTTGGAATATCTGGTGCACACCTATGTAAATGACATTTCAAACTCTACAAGGAGAAACGAAATGAGAAAAAATGCACTATGTCCGTCTGTGCAGAAACAAAAACGAAATTCCATTGGTTTTGCTCGTGCGCAGAAAAAGAGAGTGGGACAGTTTCTGCTTGGGTGTTCTCTTCATCTCGAAATGCAGGCCCTCTCCCTTTCTCTCTGTGAGCCTGAATGAAAACGAGAAACATGAATCAAAACGAGTCTGCTCATCTTCATAATACAGGCAGCTGGGCTCTCGATTGCAGCAGTGTCCTGCACACAACATGCAATTAAAAGAATCTATACATGCATGGATGAATTGTGTGCATACACAAAACAAAACTACTCTATGAATGCATCCATGCAGGCCCTTGCAACCGGCCTCTCCCTATCCAAACCAGGCGGCGAGACCGGGCTACCCCAGCTGCACCTGGTGGCACTTGACGGCTGCATCAAAATCACAGACGCCTGCTTGAGACATGTGAACGACCTGCGCACCAAAAACCCCCTGCTGAGAATACGTGTGAGGGGGACCTCGATGAGTACAAAGCTGGTGGCTGGTGTGGAGGTCAGTCTGTGTGGTTTTGGGTAGTTTGCTTCTTTCTTGTCAGCAAAGGAGAAGTCACGAGCAAGAAAGAAGAAAGCGGCAAGCAAGCAAACAAACAAAGAGACAAAGAAGACAAGCGTCTTTCTGTGCGTGCCTTCATTCCTTTCCAACCCAAAATTTGGATGGAGACACTCCTCGTTTGTCCTTCTGGCTGTCGGCCCCTTGAATCCGTTTCTGACATGCAGACAGACGTCGGGCCCTCGGTCTCTGCAGTCATTTGGTAGTGTGTACATGTGTGCTTGAGCAGAAACAGACACGCTAGTGGATCCTTCTTGACCAAGGAAAGCTTCTTTCTATTCTTCTCTTCACGACGCATGAACGAAATGCAAATCCACCAGAAGTGCCAGTCAACTCTTTTAAAGGCCTAGCTTGCCGTCAAGTCTTTGAACCCCCTTGCTTTCAAGGAGTCCGGTGATTGCATGCGCCTTTTCACAAGTTGGTGTTTCTCCAAATACACGCGTGGATGGACAGAAGATCAAGAATGATGAACCTGCTGGCTGCAGAGAGACAACACCACTGCGAGCCTGCGCCGCATGGTCACCGCTCCTCGAGCCTCCACTTCGGTTGCAAAGGACACCATGAGAGGACACAGGAGGCTGTCCTTCTCTGACTCCAGGTTTGAGACAGCAGCCAGCGTGCAGAGACTGCAGAGACTCTTGGAGGGCGCTGCTGAGTGGAGAAAGGACACGCGAGAGAATTTAGAGGATTTGGACTTTTCGGCATGCCGACTGACGGACGGCCAGCTTGCTTCTCTCTCTCTCTCGATCACCTCCCTGCCCTCCCTCAAGGTCCTCTCTTTGGCAGAGAATCCGGATATCTCTAATGACGGTCTGGAGGTGCTGGTCAGCTGTTTCCTTGGCAAGAGGGAGTACGCGGAGGGCCACGGGAAGCTGCGGTTTCTCTCTTTGTTCGCGTGCTCCCGAGTGACTGACTTCTGTCTCTCTCTTCTGAAAAGTCTAAAAAGAGGCGCCCCGATGCTCCAAGTCAATGTGAACTCAACAGGCATGAGTCCGAAAGCACTGGCACAGACGCGAGTGAGGAGACCCGGCACAGAGCAGTATCCGACCCCAAAGTGGAGGGAGCCTGGCCAGACGCCCAGGTCTTATCTCGATGGCAGTGGGGGCGTGAGAAGTGGGGCTGCAGAAGCAGCATTCCCATACACAGGAAATGATTTCAGCTCTTATGGCAGGTAGTTCAGGAAACACTTTCAAGTTTGGTTGGATGCACCCTTCTGGTCTCCATATTAGTATTATAGTCCACTAAAAAGTATCATATGAATATATTTTTAAGTTAAAAAAATAAAACAATTCTTTCATTTGAATCATTTTATGTAAGCCTTTTTGCATTCGGAAGAGATTGAGGGAAATGGAATCCTCAAGCGGGATTCGGGAATATGGACTCCCAGTTTTTCAGTTTTGAACAATTTAATTTTTTTTTTAATGTCAAAAACTTAGTGCACAAAGCTGTACGTATATACCAAGACCAACTCAATTTGGCACAATTACGATTGCGATTACAAAATATGAAAAATATTTTTATCGTGTAAACAGTCTTTTGAGACTTGCAACATGTTTTTGATAATATTCGTAAAGTCTGTGCAAATTTTCAAGTTTGTACGCGCGACCGATTATGTTTGCCAAAAATATGAAAATTTAAAGTCGAGCGGCCCCGGAAACCAAAAAAATTGAGTCCCGACTTTGAATTTTCATATTTTTGGCAAACATAATTGGTCGCACGTATGAACTTGAAAATTTGCACAGACTTCACGAATATTATCAAAAACATGTTACAAGTCTCAAAAACTGTTTGCACGATCAAAATATTTTTCACACTTGCAATCACAATCGTAATTGGCTGTATGGGTTTACCAAATTGAGTTGGCCTTGGTATAGTAACATTTGTGTACATATACACTTTAAAATGTAATAGCTTTTAAATTAAACACATCTGCATAAACATCAATCACTGGTACCCTCGTTTCTGCAATTTTCTTCACTATCTTTTTTAACACAGCCATACATAGCCACCAGTCCCAGTGTAAATACTCCAACTGTAGAACAAACAAACGGTGGAAAGTCTGCTGTCAACTCCACATACTCTTTCGAATATGTTGCGATCTTCTTCCCTTCGTGCTCTTCCAACACTTCTGCTACTGTCAGCTTTAGATAGGACTTCTGATCGCAGTCTACCACCCTTTTGTTGGCCATCTGCATCCACCTGCTCCGTTTTTTCCGAAGAAAACATTCATGCAGATACCGTGTCCCGTGCGGGCCGGGCCGTATACGACGCGTGCACCTAGCGCGCATCGCAGGGCCACGGCAGCCTCTCTGCGCGGGGCCACGGCGTGATAGAGCACGAGAATCAAGAAAACTGCCTGGCATATATGCATGCAGAGAAAGAAATTTTAAACGCATGCTCATGTATACGAGGGACAAGCCTGTTAAAGTAGCTATTAAGAAGTTGGAGGAAGAGAAACAAAGAGAAAAGGACATCACGAGCAAATCAGGTAGCGACATTTTTTTGCAAAGAGGTGCAGTCAGGTATGTCCAGGCGTCATGACAAACCTCTGGCATAACCCCCATTCCTTCTCTGGCCGTGCACTTTGAAGGTGGACCTTCAAAAGGCGAGTCGTCTTATTTGTGACAAGGCCCCGCGGACATCCAATTAACCAAGTGATTGCAGAGCGTCCTCCCCTATCAACGTTGTGGTTGTGTCCGATTCAACGTGAGTGCCCAGAACAGCCAGCGCAATGCTTAGAAGACACAGACGCCTTGAGCTCTGGCTAAGTGAGCTCTCAGATGTGCGCTCTACCAAGGATGCTCACACTGCTTCTTCTGGGCGTACGCGGTCCGATTTTTTTCAGAAGCCATCGGTTTGTTACACTGCCTAACTGCCTGTTTCTATTCGAGCTCAATCTCTTGCCCCCGGGCTGTCTGCATGTCTGTCTGCTTGCATTCAACCTGCATGCTTGCCTGTCTGCTTCCTCTGACAGTGTCCTCATCTGTCTTCGTGTTTCTTCCTTCTGGTTTTCCTCTAAGAAGATTCTTCTTCTCTCTTTTCTCCTTCTTGGCCCATCCTTTTGGACTCCCCAACTCTCTCCCTGGTGTGTGAGTTATCCGATCGTACACGCATGCAAGAGCATTTCCCCGATTCTCCTCGGCATTTGTACGTTCCACGACATGCATTCATATCTTGCTTTGTCGATCTCTCTTTTTGTCTGTCTATTTCTGTCTTTCTATCTGTCTCTGTGCCCGGATGTCTGTCTGTCTGTCCGTCTGTCCGTCCATTCGTCTATTTGTCCACCTTCGGGGTTGTCCCTCTGTCGGCACATCTTTTTCTGTGCCTCTTTGTCGCATTCTGCCCCATGGATTCAACTAATAAAGTCTCTTGAAGGGCGGGTTTGTTCTCTGTCTGTCTGTCTGTCTGTCTGTCTGTCTGTCTGTCTGTCTGTCTCTCGTGTATATGCAGAATCGAGGTCCTTCGATTGACAGAGATGGCGAGAAGACGCCCGCAACTTCCGGACTGTCTGCGGAAGTCGAGCGCCTGAGAGCTGCCTTCCTGCTTCAGCTCGGACAGAGGCGAAACTATAGTGCCGCTGACGGATCCTCAGAACTTGTAGCCGCGGTACAACAAACACTCGATGATGAGGTGGGCTGTCGACTCAGAGGAAGGAAAAGCAAATTTCGGGAGGGACCAAAGAGGAATCGAGGACAGGCAGAAAAACTCGGTTGGACAAATTGATAGACTGACCTGCGAACAGAGAGACAAAACAATACTCAGACTGACAGACAGACGGACTGACACACAGATACGTAGTCCATGGAGCAGGCAGGCAGGCAGGCAGGCAGGCATGTAGAGAACGGATGCGAACGGATGCGTTGTCAAACATTATTCACAAGAATACGAATGCAACCAGACATGCACCAAGCTTGACGGGCAAGCAGACCAACGGCTTCTTTCTTTCTTTCCATATTCACTCATCACGCTTTCATTTCAATTCAGGTTCCCTTCCGTCAAAAGATCATTGAAGTCAGTGCGTGCATGCATGCATGCATGCATGTGTGTTTAATCCTGTGCCTGCCTGCCTGCCTGCCTGCCTGCCTGCCTGCCTGCCGGCCTGCCTACAGATTCTGCAAATGAAAGACGAACTCGGAGTACTCAAGGAGGTGGTCAGTATTTTTATTTCCTTTCCGTTTTGCTTCCCTTCCCTTCCCTTCCCTTATACCTCCGCGGCCCTTCCCGTGCCTCTGGATTCTCTGTGACAGAATCCATTGAGAAAATTCGACCAGGTCTTCTCTCTCTCTCTCTCTCTCTCTCTGTGTGTGTGTGTGTGTGTGTATGTGTATGTGTGTGTGTGTCTGTCTGTCTGTCTGTCTGTCTGTCTGTCTGTCTATCTTCTTTTTATTTGACCCTTTTTGGTGCTCGCGCTTCTTTCCTAGTCTTTCGTCCATAATCCTTATTGGCCGATGAATGTGGCCTCTTGGTTGCTTTTCCTCAGCTCTTTTTTTCATCGTCTCCTCTCTGCTTCTCTCCCTTCTTCTCTTTGCTCCTTGCTGCCTTGACGTGTCCTCCTTGCAAGATCAGGTTTGTACCCTTGAGCGGCTCTCCGTGACAATGGACGAAAATGATCTCCAGATCCAGACCGACAACATGGTAAGTCAGTCAGACCATCTACCTGTTGCAGGATTTTTCTATTCAATTCAATGAGTAGCTTGCCAACCTGCTGCTTGATTTGCCTAGCAGTCTTACAAGGGCGTTCATGGTCTGTCAGGCTTTCCGTCGATGAGGAGGGAAGCTGTATGACATTCCTTTTTTTCTACTTATCTCTGCTCTCTTTTTCTTCTTGCCTCTGCTCTCTTTCTCTACGGTCGATCTGTTGGACTAAGTCTGCCTCCAGGCCTGCGTGTATGGGGCATCAGCATCGATGCACGCGCGGCTTCCTGTACACTACACCCAAGGATCTATCTCTGTGAATGTGTTTTTCCCTTTCTCTTGCCCGATGATGTGTAGCTTTTGATGGTTTAATTGTCCATTAACGAGCGCTGCACACAGCTTTCCTCTCCTTTACGTCCATCTGTGCAGCTTCTACGGGACCTGTGCGCCGCTGGTCATGCGCAGCTTCTTTTTGCGTATACTAACGCAGAGGGTCGCGCTGTAAAGATGCACGAACAGGAGCAGCCAGAGGGCGGGGATGACGGACGGATGATGAGAGGGAATGCGGTTGCAGATGCTCTACTGCACGTGCAGAGGCTTCTCAGATTGGGTTGGTGGGTGGGTAGGTAGGACTGAGTCTCCTGAGGTCGGAGAGAACTGTTTCGTTAGTTTCTGTCAATGTCCTTGCAGTCTGCCTAGATTCTTTATTGGAGCGAAGAAGATCTTCTGAAGTTCAAACCAAAAGTGTGTGCGTGTGTGTGCGTGTGTGCGTGTGTGTATGTGTGTGTGTGTGTGTGTGTGTGTGTATGTGTGTGTATGTGTGTGTATGTATGTGTGTGTGTGCTTTTTTGCTTATTGTATGCCCAAAGTTCCATTTTCCTGTCGAAAAACTTTGCATGAATTGAAAAGTCTGGAGATCGCTCTGCCTCCGAGTTTTTCTGTTTTGGCGAAAAAGCTTTTTCTTTCTTTCTTTCTTTCTTTCTTTTGGCGGAAAGGGGGGCACATGACGATCTATCTCTAATTCATCCCACTTGCATCTTCGTGACTTCTTTTGTCGTCAGTGCGATTAATTCCCTTTCTTCTTCCGAATTGATGTGCGTGCCACCTTTTCGTGATACCATTTGATTGACGTTGTACACTTGTTTGTTCGATCTTCCATCCCTCTGTTTTGCTCTTCCACGTACATTAATTCTGCCTGCAGACTCCCTGTTGATGACCAAACAAATATTGAACAATGTAAGTCGGCAATCTGTATCACTCTTTGCTCGGCCCTGGCTCTGTTTTGTTTTTCGCGTATGCCGTACACTGGAGAGCCTTGGCTTAAAATTGTGCGTCTTCCTTCAAAGTTTTTTGAATTCTCTCATCGTTTTGCCCTTGCCTTGGCACCCCGATTTTTGCATAAAAACCTGTCCAGACGATAGACTGACACACAGGTGCAGTCAAGCATTGCCCCTGACTCAGCACAAGATCTGGCAACACTGTGTGTCTTCTCCCTTCTTCTTGTGAGTGCAGAAAGAAACGGAAGTAAAGAAAATGACTGCCACGGTCCGACCCCTCTTTGTGGCATCGCGACGAATGGCAGGGCTTTGTCGACAAACGATGCTACGGGTAGGCCTGAAGACACTGACTTAAAACGAATGCATATGAGCGAGTCGATGACAGACCTAGATCGCTTCATACATAGTCAATCTCTAGATCAGACATACTTTCAAAAAGAAGGGGAGTAAAGTGGCTGGGATGCATTCACTGACTTTACTCGCATTTTCTGGTTTCTGCATTTCGACATTGATCCGCAGTAAGACATCTTCAGTTTCGTTTTGCTTTGCTCTTCACGAGCCACAGTCATCGTATCTAGCTGCTTGTCTCACTTTCATTTCCTGTCCTCCATAAGCCCATGCATCGATCGTTTCTTGTTTGCATGCTGTGTCGGGTCTCCGCAGGCAACTACTGCAAACCGTCGTCTGGAAGGTAGAATTTCTGGGAGGCCCTTCAAGAAGGGACCCGACCCTTTCACTTCCATCCGAGTGCAGTCTCTTGCTCGGACCCTTCTTTTCGCATCAAAGCAAAAACATGGGTCGTCAGGCACAAGGGAAGAGGGACTAGAAGAGGGAAAAGTGGGGGTGGTGGATGGAGTCCATAAAGCTGCGGAGACGCAGGAGCGGGAGCAGCGGTCGAAAGAGAGTCACCAGGAGATAGGACGCAACACTTTCTCCATAGAGTTCCCGAATCATGAGAGAGCCCAGTGGGGTCTTCCACTTCCCTTGGGGGTGGCGAGTGCAGTTGCTGAGGAGTTGGCTGGGCCTGTCATCAACTGTGCAGAGGAGAACAGTGGAGCTGGTGAAGACGCACCGCAACCGAATGCTCTGATGATGGAACGGATCAACTCATGCAGGACTTCAGAACTGCGAAATGAACGCTTTCGGTTCGTGTGTGGTCTTTTGTCGGCATGTCTGGAGAACAAGAGACGGAGGTGGGAGTCGGAAAGTCGCCAAAATAGACAGAGGGCTGCCCTGCTTGAAGACACACTACAGAAAATGAGGAACACTGGAGAGAGGGGGGGCAGAGGAGCGGGTGTAAGTGCCTCGATTGCACAAAACTTTTTGATTGGCCGTCTTGATGAATGGATCTGCGCATTAGATGAAAAAGACCCACTCTCTGCGGGCCCCAGTCACAAGGGCAAGAACGGAAAGGTATCTGGAGGAATTTGTGAGGACATGACCAGAGCGTTGTGCGGGGGATTGAAGGGAGAAGGAGGCTGCATGGGAGACGGATGGGCCCTGTCCGATGAAATCCAATTTCTCTCGGGGGAAGCCCCCAGATTCGGTACTTGGGCTTTGTCTGGTTCTTTCAAGTTCCCTGTGGATAATCTGAAAGAACGCGCAGCCGTAAAGGTAGGTACATCAAGACCGCATGTCTGCAGTTGTTTGTTTACGCAGGAATGGGACAATTTTAAATGCATAGCAACTGGATTGAAAAGGGATCCGCTGTCTCTACATGAGCAGAGTCATGCACACTTTGCTGTCACGTTCACTTTTTTGTTTTGTACTTCTGGTGTGGTGCCCGCGTCTGCATGATTCTTACTCAGTGAATGGGACTTCCTTTCTCTCTGGACGGCAATTCTGCCCTTCCACTTAAGACTCCGATGATTGACATGTCATCTGAAATCTCGTTTGATCATTGATTCTGTACCTTCCCTCTTTTACCTCGGTCCTTCAACTTCATGTAAATGTTTCCTGCTCTTTGTTTATTCCGTCAAGCTCAAGGCGACTGGGGGCTTCTCGTGCGCAGAGACAAGAGAGGGGCAGCAGACGGGGAGAGCGGCATCACTCATTGCATTTTCAACAATGTCAGTCAGACAGTCAACAGGCAATTAATCATGCGGGCAAACAAAAAAGGGCAGGTAGCTAGTCTGATAATAAAAAGAAGCGCGTCATGCAATGCAAACGATGATCGATTGTGCCTGCAGTCGACCAGTCAGTCGATCCGAACATTGTATGCATCCAGAGGTGATCGATCGAGGAGCATGATTGTGAATGGGGGCAAATGAGCACAGCTAGTGCAAGAGACTAGCAATCTGTATGGACGTACCTGACCTGCAGGATTGTTTGTGCTCCAACATATGAATACAAATAGAATATATATTAATATTATGTACAAATACATCATGCAATCAATGCAGGACCGTCTGCACTCGATCGAAACCCGAATTTCCTCATGGGAGGGCTTTCTCAAGGAGATCCGCCAAGAAGCCAAAGCGGTAGGTAGCTCGCACGGACGGTGTCCAAATAAGTGTCTGCATGCACGAGGAAGAGCGAGAAAAGGGGGTGCCTGAAGCTGGAGGCGCTGATGACGTTGCCTTTCATTCCGTACGTATAGTGAACCCTTGGTATCTCGAAACGCGAACGTTTGACAGGCAGTAGAAGGGCAGGGACAAAGACTGGTTGAAATGCAGAAATCCAAGAAGGGGGAGAGAGTGGCATGCATTCGCGCCAGTGATGAAGTCCATACAGACAGATATACGTACAGGCAGGCAGGCAGGCAGACATACTCCCAGAGAGACACTGATGCATAGACAGATTCACAGACTGACACCGGATGCATAGATAGATTCACAGACTGACAGGTAGCCTCGAAGCCTGTGTGCAGGCAGGAAGCCAGACAGGCTCGCGGAAGAGGGGCATCTCACAAAACAACACGAATGATTGCACGCACAAAAAAAAACGAAATCAAAGTATTTTGAAGCACAGATCCATAGACAGGCAGTCTAATAGAGAGATAGAAAGATAGATACACAGTGAGAGAGACAGAGAGGCATGCACTTGCATATGCAGAGACAGACTGACGGATAGACAAAAAGATACATTGAGGGACAGATAGAGGGACAGACTGCCAGACAGACACGCAGTCAGTCGAACCGAGAATTCTTTTGCCCACTCCGTTTCTCTTGTGCCTTTTTTTTTTTATTGCAGGTGCGCACGGAGG
Source organism: Chromera velia (assembly GCA_018398765.1). Taxonomy (NCBI): domain Eukaryota; family Chromeraceae; genus Chromera; species Chromera velia. Next base: position 17,065 of record JAHBMJ010000503.1, on the reverse strand, counting down.
TCGCTGAGGGCATTGAGAGTCTGCGAGACACGCTCCAATCAGTGCAAACTTGTGCAGACGAAAGAAAACAAATTGTCGACGCCTCCTTGAGCACTCTTGGTACAGAGATGCGCGAAGTGCAGCAACAGGTGCAAGAGGCCAGCAGATTTGCCAGAGAGGCAGCGGACAATCTCTCTGACCGTCTGAGTTTCTTTTTATCTCGTTTGGAGAACTGTGAGAGAGATGGGGGGGCAATGGCCGTTCTGGCACAAACCTTGCAAGGAGGTCTTCAGGGTGTGGAGAAAAAGATGAAAAACCTTGGAGAGAGATTGCGGGCGATGGAACACAAAGTTGGTCTCCCATGTGCTTTGGTGTTTGGTGTTTCAACCCAAAATAAGAAGGCCATACAAATGCTGGCACACAAAAAGAATGAGGTCGCAGTGCTTTATCAGACAGAGGGACACCCACACGGATACAGAAAAAAGGGGATTCATGGATAGACAGACAGACAGACAGACAGACAGACAAACAGACAGACAGACAAACAGACAGGCAGGCAGGCAGGCAGACAGGCAGGCAGGCAGACAGGCAGGCAGGCAGACAAACAGACAGACAGACAGACAGACAGACAGACAGACAAAGAGACAGACAAAGAGATAGATAAAGAGACAGACAAAGAGACAGACAGAGAGACAGACAGACCAACAGGCAGGCAAGCAGACAGACAAACACCATAGCAGGCAGGCAGGCAGGCAGGCAGGCAAGCAGGCAGGCAGGCAGGCAGGCAGGCAGGCAAAGAGAAAGAGAGAGAGAGAGAGAGAGAGAGAGAGAGAGAATTAAACAGGCAGGCAAGCTGGCAGGCACACACATACAAACACACACACACACATACACACAGAGAGAGAGAGAGAGAGAGAGAGAAACAGGCAGCCAGGCAGGCAGGCAGACAGACAGAGAAATAGAGAGACAGAGGCAGAGAGGCAAAGAGACAGACAGGCAGGCAGAGGGACGGAAAAGAAATTCTTAAGAAATTCTTTTAATCGCCGAATAGCTCTCATGCCTTTCCTGAAATGATTGCAGGTGAGTACAGAGGTCGTGATCGTCCTCCAGAGTCTCAGTGACACGGTGCAGTCAATGCAGACTCATGCAGACGAGAGAAAAAAGACAGTCGACGCCTCTTTGAGCACCCTCGACACAGAAATATGTGACTTGCGGCGGCGGGTGCAAGAGGCCAGCAGGTGTGCCAGAGAGGCAGCGGACAATCTCTCTCATCACCTGAATGCCTTTCAGTCTCGCTTGGAGAACTGTCAGAGGGATGGGGCGGCACTGGCTACTCTCGTACAAACCCTGCAAGGAGGTCTTCAGGGTGTGATGAAGACCACAGAGAGCCTTGAAGAGAAATTGCGTTCGGTGGAGCACAAAGTCAGTCTGTCTGACTGACTGAACGTATGTCCTTTAGTTTTTACGTTTTCCTTTCTTTCGTCCTTTCCGGTAAGTCATGCACGCCGTCAGACTCTTCATGAGTCAAGTAGAATAGGGGTGAGAGCGGGTTGAGTCGTCAGTGAGCATGTTATTGGTTTTCTGCAAAAGCATGTAGAGCGGCGGAGATGGGTGTATGGGTAAAGAAGAGCAAACACAGATTCGTTTGTGCCTAACAGTTCGTGACTTATTTCGAAATGTGGTTTGGCAATCTTCAAGAACACAGCCGAGACCGATACACATCCAAATACTTCTCCGGGCATGGAGATTCACAGTAGAGAGTCATGCAGACTGCGTGACAATCACTGTGACAGATCGAGAAGGAATGCTATTAGGCGTCTGGAGCTCTGCCTTGTCCTTTGCGTATTTGGATGCAGGTCAGAACAGAGATTAGGATTCTGAGTGACACGGTGCAGTCAGTGCAGGCTCGTGCAGATGAGAGAAAGAAAGTAGTCGATGCCTGTTTGAGCGTTCTCGGCACAGAGGTGCGAAAAGTGCGTCGGCCGGCGCAGGAAGACAATACACGTTCTGCTGAGGCAGCAAAGAGTCTCTCTGGTCGTTTGGAGGCCTTTTTGTCTCGTTTAGAGAACTGTGAGAAGGGCAAAGGGGCACTAGGCGATCGTTTAGAGGCCTTTTTGTCTCGTTTGAAGAATTGTGAGAAGGGCAAGGGGGCACTAGGCGATCGTTTAGAGGCCTTTTTGTCTCGTTTGGAGAACTGTGAGAAGGACAAGGGGCACTAGGCGATCGTTTGGAGGCCTTTTCGTCTCGTTTGGAGAACTGTGAGAAGGACAAGGGGGCACTAGGCGATCGTTTGGAGGCCTTTTCGTCTCGTTTGGAGAACTGTAAGAAGGACAAGGGGGCAATGGCTTCACTCGGACAAACCTTGCAAGGAGGCCTTCAGGGTATGGAGAAGAATATGGAGAGCCTTGGAGAGAGATTGCAGGCGATAGAACAGAAAGTCAGTCTCTCTGAGTATCCTTCTTTGTGGGTCTATATCTCCCTTGTACCGTTTCATGTTCAGATTGGTCATTCTTTTTGGTGACCGAATCAACGAGAATGGGAGTGAGAGAGGGTAGAGTCAACAGTCAACTAGCCTGTTTTGAGTTCTCTGAAGAAAGAAACATGGAGGGAGGAGCTGAGTGGATGAGCAACCACAGGTAAGTTGACTTCTGTATCATGATGGCGAATCGATCAATTCAATTTTGATTCTTCTTGAGCAGGCCCGGTTGTCGTTTTCTGATTCAAGTGGGTCGACCGTCTTGAGTCTTTCTAATTTGACCTTGTTTACCTAGCGCTGTCGTTCCGGGCGAACAAGAACTGAGAAAATGTCTCTCGGCATCCCCGCATGTTTCTAGCTCGAGCTCTCTTGATGTTTCTGTCCACTGCATGCATGTACATCTTTTTTTTCTGTCTGTATGTACGTATGTATCGGTATGTATGTGACTTAACTTTGCGTGTGCATGTATTCATATATACACGGCTTTTGTTTGTTCTTACTTTGTCATCATCCATCGTTCCTTAATTCCTTCAACTGTCAGGACAAGAGCTGGGGGGAGGCCCTTGACGCTCTCTCGAAGGGCGAGAAAGCTCTCAGCAAGACGTTCAGTGAACTGTGCGAAGATCTGGAGACCCTCCGAGCTTTGGTGGCCTCCCTCGAAGGGGAAATGGACCGAAAAGAAAAAGGAAAAGGCGGACAAAAGGGAGACGGAGAGATTGCCACCGTCGGAATACAGATGGAAAAGGCCGACTCCAACTCACCGCAGCAGGTGGAGAAACCGCAAGAGATTGAGGACCCGCAAGAGGAGAAAATGGCGGACAACGGGAAGGAAGACAAGGTTAGTGAATGAAAAGTGGGGCTCCATTCAGGCTTCTACATGCTCTAGCTCTTTAGACTGCACGCAGATATGCATGCATTGTTTCTTTGATCGATCGATGCAAGAATCGAGAGGGTCAACTACATGCATGCCAAGTAAGAAGCATGTCAACAAAAAGGATGCATGCATGCATGCATGGATCTCCGGCCAGGAATTCAATCAGCATATGTGCCCTGGTCGTCTTCAACTTTCTTGAACTTAGCAATCTTCCTTCTTTGTTTGTTGAATGCATGTGCGTCCTCTCGCCCTTCCTTCCTTCCTTCCTTCCTTCCTTCCTTCCGTCCTTCCTTCTTGTTTTGTCTCTCTCCATTCACTATTTCCTCACTGGATTCCCTGGTCGTCTATGCTTTCTCTTCTTTTCTTTTCTCAGCTCGAGCTTCACCCTTCTGGGGGTCCAGCAGAGGGCGGAACGGATGTGCTGATCTCACACCATCCTCTGATTCCAGATTCGGCAACTACCATGGATGTGCGTGCGTCAGTTGATTGATTCACAAAAGAACGCGAGTAGGAATGGGAGTGGAGGGCATGCCAGGCGAAGCAGATGGGAAGGAAGCCATACATGAAACAAAAACATTTAAGAAGCTGTGTGTGGTTCAGGTGGCTTGCTATTAGTGAACGAAGTGAAAGACATGGTAATCGATGTATGCATGGACAACATCAAAAGTGATTCTACAAAACTTACCGTCATGAAGCTTTGCTTCCGGCCATGTGTTTGTCAGTCGAACTCATTACAATGCACACATGTATTCGTTGCACTGTGCGTTTTCCACCACAGGTCTTCTTCGGTGATACCCGCGTCTCCGCAACTCGGGGGACCGACGTGCGACCGAAGGAGAAAAGCTTACTTAGCGCTCCCGTCACCGTCACACTTCCTCCGGAAGGGGATCCCGGCCAGAAGTGGAAGCTCAGACTTCCTCCAAGTGGAGTTGAGACAGAAACTTTGGTGCCTGTCCGGGTGTAGGTGGGAGGTGTCTTCCCGCCTCTGTCTGCAGAGTTTAAGTACCAGGCTCCCAGGTCTGTCGAGAGATTTCAGCATCAATTCGATCATGCAGCAAATCAATTTCAAATTTAATGGATGAATCCAAATTGAGCAAGCTTGCATGGGTATGCACGGCGGGCGTGTCTTCAACAGTTAGTACGCTCAAATGGCTGCTCACGTGATCCCACCCTGTTTAGGAGCCCCTCGGATTTCCTTAAAGCTCACGAGTAGCTACGGACATTCTTGAAATCCAAGCTATCCATGCATATCTATATCTATGCTTCACGGTTCACCGGTCCGAAAGAGAGGCGTACTCTAGAGGCGTACTGCAGATATGTGTGCACGCTTGCGTTCAGACCCAAATGACCTAAATGCATGCATGGCTGTGTGTCATACAGAGAAAGTGAGAGAGAGTTTGTGAGGGTAATCCACGTGTGCATCGACCAGCTTTGAACATCATGTTGTGTCCTCCAACGGAACAAATCAACTGTGCGCACACGCATGGCCACTTGCATGCATGCAGAAGAGCGCGGCCCACTAGCAGAGTTGCAGCTCCGAAGATTTCAATGTCGAAACCACCTCTGAAGGACCACTGGAGACCGAAAGCAGAAGGGACCCTTCCAGATGCCGAGGAGAAGAACATGCCGTCTCTTGAGCAGGCGCGGGCGATCGGCAAGAAAGGAAGATTCATCATACGTCTCTAAAATGAGTGGGACTCCCACGGGGACGGACCTCACAAGCGCCGCTGGTTCGTTCTCGACGCCGACGACCCTGGTCAGTCAGTCAGTCGACGAACATGTGCACGCGTGGGTGTTTCTGCATGTGTGTGTATGTGTGTGTGTGTGGGTGTGGGTGGGTGTGGATATGTGTGTGTGTGTGTGTGGATGTGTGTGGGTGGATGTGTGTGGGGGTGTGTGTACGTATGCATCTATGTATGGCTGAGTGCATTTTTGCGTTTATGCATCTGTGTACGTGCTTGTTTGTTATGGACGCGGAGGGCAGGAGGTTTCGTGGACCGTACTAGCAGGGAGTCGTGTCGTGTGTACGTGAGTTGACGGATACGTGGGAGTGTTTCTGCGTGCGTCAGTAGGTAGAGGCGTATGCAGGAGTCAGTGGATCGGTCCATAGATGGACGGTGGGATGAGAAAAAGAAAGTGAGTGCGTAAGTCGGCAGATGTGTTGATGGTCGAATGCCAAACCTAGATGCCAAACTGGATGCCAACTCGGCTTGCTCGAGCTTTATGCTGTCTCACCAAAAGTGTATATTTCTCGTTCGCATGAGGCTTTGATCTTTATCGCTAACTCATCCACCTTTGGCGCGATCAGATCGTCAATGCCTTTCATGTGTACGAGCGTGTCCCTTTCTGTCATGCATGATGTGTGGATGTATTATAAAAGCTACATACATGAATCCATGCAGAGTGGCTCTTGAAATACTATGGGAACGCCAAACCGTCAGAGGCCGCACTCGCCAAACCTGAAGGAAGCTACAGGTGACCCTGCCATTCTTTCCCAACGCCCCCCCTTGGTGTCTGTGCGTGTGAGGGACATTGTGCATGCTTGTTTGAGTATACATCTATGCGAAGCCTTCCAGGTTACATTACATATACATCTGACACTGCATTCAGTCAGTCCTCTGCATGACGAGAAGAAAGCCGTCACGCGTTGCAATACACAAAGTGCCCTGAGGAGGGATTTGGTCGATCGATCGATCAGGCTGAGGCTGCAGAATCAGCCGTTCTTTTTGCAAGTTTGCTCAGGAAAATGTCGAATACACTGCACAATAAAGGACGGTCCGATGGCATTGTCGTGATTTTTCAGTGTCTGTCTTTTTCTTGGAATGATCAAAGCAAGCTAGGTGAAGCTTCATGCATATCATGTGCGTCGACTGAAATTGCAGTTACAGCGAGCTGCATGAGGCGACGTTCAAAGAGGAGCGCAGCAGTGTGAAGTTTGAGAGAGGGACGAAGTGCAGGGACAGTGGGAGACTCCTGGAGAGAATTCCAAACTCAATGTTCCGATCAATCCTTGTCATCCTCCAGTCAGTTTAAATTATTTTGCCTGTACTCACTTATTTACCGTCCTCGATCAACATCCATCTGTCTATTCATCCACTTCTTCTTAAGGCCATCTTCGTTGTCTGTCAGCAGACAGGAAGGAGAAGAGAAGTTGGTCCTCCGTAAATTTTGTGTCGCCTGATCGAGACGTTTCTGTCCCGTTCTTTCTTTCCTCTGCATGTGTGTTTAATTGTGTGTGTGTGTGTGTGTGTGTGTGTGTGTGTGTCTGTCTGTCTGTCTCTCTCTCTCTCTCTCTCTCTCTCTCTCTGTGTGTGTGTGTGTGTGTGTGTGTGTGTGTCGTCATGCCTGCTTTCCTATGCACCCACCTTCTTGCTTGCTTCTCTCATTCCTCTCTGTCCCTCCTGATGTCGTTCCCTCTGTGTGTGTGCGTGTCAATCTTCCTTTTTCAATTTCGCTCTGCGTGTTCACGCTTTCTCCCTCCCCCCCCCTCTTTGCGTGTGTGCGTGCGTCTGTGTTTGCATGTTTGTATGTGTGTGCCTGTTCTTGTGCACGCAACCGTCTCCAGTCGCTGCATGTGTCGGTTGCGTTTTTTCCCTCCCTGTTGCGCTCTGGTTTCGCAAAGTTCTCGTTATTTTCAGGCTCTCGCTTCATGCCACATCCTTGTCCTGTAAGTGGTTGCGACCCTCCATATCATTTTTTTGTTCTGTGATCAACGGACGGATGACCACAAATGTCCTCGATTGCATACCGCCATTTATGTTCATTCATTGTGTGCAAGTATTGCTGTACTGTCTTTCTAGTGCTTGTTTTCTCGACTTGTTGATTTGCAGCCATCCGCTACGGAAAGTGTCAAGCAAGAGCGGGCCCGCGTAGAGTCTGATCGGCGGTTGCGAAACAGAGAAACACAAGACACTTGAAAATTGTCTATACGACTAGAACTTAGCGTGATGCAATGTAGCTAGGGGTGTTGTAACGGTGCGTAGATGGAAGGAAGAGTAAGAGAGAGGCGGACATGCTAGGAACGGATCTTAAATGCGGTTTCCCCCCCTAGGGTATGGAAGAAACGGATTTTTTGATTGAGTTTTCTTTTTTTTTTATCTGCTTTGATTCTAGGCTCTGACTACATTATTGGTACTGAGGCTACTCTAGAGCAAGCCTTAGCCCTGAAACCGGATAAACAAGTGCAGCCTAGTACTGAGCTTGGATGTTAATATATATAAATATATATAATTTAAAATATCCAGAGTCAGTTTTATTTAAAAAAAGTAGACATAAATAGATATAAAAAAAAAAAGCTAGTCATGTTTTTAAAAACATTAAAAAGCTTAAAAGCCCTATTTAATTTAATACTCTAAAATAAATGACATAACAATTAATGATGACAGTTTATACAGTAAATTATAGGAGTGTTTATATTTGTGATTTTTAGCATTGCTACGTAATAGGACACACAAAATCACACAAATAGTTTTTTAAGTTTAGTAGTAGTATATGGCCTTTAAGCCTCCCTTCACATATATACCCACTGCAGGATTATATGTATGGGAAGCTGGCCCCATGGGCTCTTATTAATACATATCATCATAGAAAGTTGTAATAATGAATGATCGAGTACCGATCATGGTGGTAATAATTTAGATCAATAAAGACAAATAATTAAAACAGAATTTGTTCTATGAAAGGGAGACACTCTGTTTTTATATGTTATATAGCTTTCTTTAAGTATCATCAAATTCAATACTGATTTGGAGTTTTAATTTTGATCAAATTTAATCGAGTCTGTAAAAATTAATGAAATCAAAGGCAAACTAAGGGTAGAAAAAAAAGAAATGCGGAGCCTGCAGGGGCAGAATTGAGGTCTAAGACGGTTTGCAGTAGTTTGCCGCATCCTTGAAGCCTGATGTGACAGCCGAATTATGAGCATTTGAAAAGGAGACCCAGATGTGCTCTCATTCAAGTTGGACGTACAATCCGCTCTTCTCATCCTCCCGTGCGAAACGGAAGAGGAACACAGCCAGGACGGCCCCTGCATGCACATAAAAGAGGGGAAAATTAAGGCGAATTAAGAGTGGTCAAATGATTTCTGCGTGGTCACGAACAGCCCCTGCATGGGGCAAAGAAATCCTTTGGGGGGAGGCGAGAAAGGGAGACAGCTATGTAGAGGGAGTGAAGGTGAGGGAGATTAAATCACGCGGGCGGACAGGCAGACTGCCTGACATTTACTTATACACTCTCTTCGGGCATACAGCTTTCTTTCATCAGTTTGCATGGTGCGTCTCTATGCGCTCTAGCTGTGGGGTGTTTGATGGTTGATGGAGATCGATCGACTTAATTTGACGAATAATCCGTGCAGTGGAGGTACACGAGGAGGCCGGCAGACCGCCTCGCTGAGAGCAGGGCAGTGAGAAACAAAGAGGAGAGGACCGACGGGAGAAATAAAAACAAAAACGAATCCTGACTGTCACATGAAGCCATCCTGCGACTTCTTTTGCTTCTTCTTTGACCAGTCCGAACTTTTTCTTTCTTTAATCATTCATTCATCCATTCATTCATTAATTCCTCCATCCATCCATCCGTCCATCCATCCATTCATTCATCCATTCATGCATTCATTCAAGGACACTCGACCACAAACATGCGGATGAAGAAAGGCGCCTTCAGATATCGAAACAAACGAAGAGACATCCAGACAGACAGACAGATCGAAGGAGGGGTCGTAAAATAGCGGGTCTATGCATGACAGCAAAGTCATGACAGAAGGGAGCACAAGAGTGCATCATAGGTTGAAGATACGATTTCAGCTCCCTTGTGGGACTACTGTGCGCTAGCGTTTCCAGAATGCCCCTGTGCCCCCCCTCGTCCCCGCCCCGTCTTCTAAATTCTCCTCCCCCATTAATTCTTCTACGACCAACCTGCTCGTTTACTTTCATACAGAATTCTTTTTCAGGTCTGTATGAAAGTAATTCTGTATGAAAGTAAACGCATTAATTCTTCTACGACCAACCTGCAAGGGGAATCGTGAAGTACGTCAGCAGGTTTGTGCACAACACAGCCCACTCCACCGAGGCGCCCGTGGCCAACGCAAAGGTCATGTGTGCGAGGCCCAGCCCAGTAGACACAGCAGGGTTCAGACAGCACCCACTGATGCCTCCAACAGAGACAGCCCCGACCACCACCACGCTCCCAATGGCAAGGCCGAAGTAGTCGTTGCCTGACTGTTTGCTTGTGGTCGCCACGTTCAGCACTGTGTACACGAGAAAGGCAGAGAAGAAGAATTCGGCAATGATCACGTGACCCATCTCGTAGCCCTGTCCGGGGCCCGGCAGGATCGTCTGGCCCTTCGTTAGATAAGCAGCAACACACGCACCCAGGAAGCTGCCGACTATCTGGGCGACCGTGTACAGAAGCGCCTTATCTGTGGAGATCTTGCCCCTGCCCGACAGACGCACGCCCATGCAGAGAGACTGCCGGGTTGAAGTGACCTCCAGAGACGGGGCCGACTGTCAGAGAAGATGCAAATCATCATGCAGGGCGAGCCCACAGGCGAGGGGGGAGTCTCAGAGCGCACTTGCCTGCAGCAGCAGCAGGACCGGACGCAGGGTAGCGATACCTTAACACCATCGGGTTACATTTCAGGTCATGGTAATATGGAAGAGGTGTGAAGAAGAGAGGGCGGCATTCAGGAAGAGCAAACACACATCTGTCTCTTTCTTCTCTACACAGTGAATGTAGACGGCTGACTGAGCAGAACGACAACGTACGCACGAAGGCGAGTCCCGAGCGGCATGCATGTGTGCAGACAACCAACCTTGGACTGTGCAGTGAGGCCGATGGTCCCCCCCCCCCACACACTCGCAGACATAGATGCCGAGTGTCATGATCAAGGGCTACAACAGTTTCAAACTGTTATATTAATAAAGGAATTCCTCTGCTGCTCCTTCTACGATGATCGCGAGGCAACGACAGCCTGTGGATAGGCACTAAGAAACTGATTCTCGTCACAAACGGCAGCTTCATGCACTACTGTGCTCAAACAAAGAGCTTGGCTGCCCTACCGAGATTCCTCCTTCACTGAATTTGCATTTAAATGGAGTGACTGTAGAAGAGACGGGAAGGATAGCCAAACGATCAACCGTCGTTGTTGGAATTTGAGGCTTTCCTGGTTCCAAATTTGCTTTCCGGTCTTGGAGTCAGATTCTTTGGGAGCTGGGTTCTAGCAATTGATCCTCGTACACTTCCCTCGAATCACTGTCCCAAACAATGGTGCGGAAATATGCGGAACTTCATATGGCGATTCATTCGACCGTATGGCCCCGGAAAGCGAAGCGGGGGGCACTTACAAAACAGAAATACCCCAGCCCAGATATGCACGCTGTCTTTCGCGGCCCCGAAAGGCTGAATTTGCGCCATGCGTGCGTCAGATGGGGCTTGCCCCCGGGCTTTTTCCCCGGCCGCGGGGGGGGGGATTTCTGCGGCGAAAAGCGCTGCGCGCATGTTTTTTTCCCGCGGGCAGACTAGGCTAGATCCGCCCCTCATACACGGGGACGCGGCATGCATAACAAAAACCTCAATCAATCAATTTTTTCTCGCGGGTCGTGGCCGTGGTTCCTTGACCTAGGAATTGAACGCAGGCTTTGCCTTAGGTTTACGCTTCTAGGGATTGAACCTATGCCGTCGCCCCTAAGACTAGGCGGTGAGCTCAATATCATCATCATTTTTTTCCCGCGGGGGAGGGGCCGGGGGGGTCAGCGCGACTGCCCGGTCAGCTGGACGGCGTGTATTAATCATGCAGTTCTTATTTTTCTTGCTTTCCGCGAGGCCGTTCGCAAGCTTGCTTACGTCAGATCCATGCATACAAAAGTATCCAAGAGTTGAGCGTCAATATCATATATGCATGCAAGCTAGCTAGGGCGCGCGGACCGGCCGGCCCACACCCGCGGGGCCTCACCCGCACACAGCCTCCATTCTTGTAGTCGGCGTGTCTCTACAATTCTCTGCATGCTTGTTGGGCCGTCTCCGATCATCGCATGTATCACCCCGGAGGTGACTCTGAAAAAAGGGGGGGTGGGGTCCCCTCAGGGGCTTTTGGCCCCTCCACTCTCCCCTTATTTAGGAGGGGGGGTACCCCCCTTTCAAACGTTTCCCTCCACCCTCTAGCCCCCGCCCCCGGAAGGGGCGATCACCTTCATGAAGGCTTTTTCCCTCCGCCCTCAAAGGGGGGGTCCTTCCATGGAGGCTTTTTCCCTCTACCCTCTAAGGGGGGTCCCCCCCCTGCCCATGTATACACAGGCCGCAAAGGCTGGCCGCCTGTGACGGAAATATAGATTATGTATGAGACTGCACGGTGTGAGTGCAAGTAAACACTTTGCATGATCCTTGCATGCTTTCTAGGACCGTATCAGAAAAGAGCGCGTGTCTCAGCCAGAGCAACTGGAATTAGATGTCACATCTAATGTGAAAGAAAACGATGATCCCGTTCCTGGTCGGATTCGCGGAGGGTAAATTCCGGTCCCGGCATTTCCATTCATCCCTTCGCCCCGAGCTAGAAAAAGGAGCGATGTGCACGCAGCGGCCCGTCCACATGGGGTAGTGGGGCACCTGTGACAGAGGTGTACATGTTATGAGTTCTATGGTATGGCCTGCATGCACTTTGGCATAAGAGATACACCCGAGGCACTCACCATGGTGGTGTGTGCTCCGAGGCTTCATATAGGATTTAAATAGGCCGATGGTGTGGTTATGCCATCGGAGGCTTCAGAATTAATTCCGGTCCCGAATTAATTTCCAGACAGTCAGACAGACGTGCACAGCGGTTACCGTCCATCTGAATGAGAGACGCGACCTAGGGACTGACAGAACTTCATGTGTAGGATCTGTACTGTACGGTAACCCTATGTGTTTCTGTGGTTCTTTTATGCTCTAAGTAATGCACGAGGCCACCAGCAGGGTTCATAGATTTTCTGTCTGGTAAAGAGACTGATCAGGTATTTATTTCTGATTATCTGTATCGGTCTAGACGAGTACGTCACGGAGACGTATTCGCTGTGGTCCTCTAATAGGAGAGGGCCAGGAATTCGGGAGTATAGCAGTTTGAGGAGTCCTCTAGATAGGCTAGAGGATCGACACGGGAGGGCCTATAGGATTCCACAAAAGGAATCTCAAGAGAGGTGAGACTCTACTTTTCACTTCTAAATTGCAGCAAATTCACGCGTTCTCTGAAAGTACATATAGACCCTGGGTTTGGTCTTATCAAACCCTGAGTTTTAATAAAAAACATCCTGGGTAACCCAGCATGTGACATCTATTTGTCATATGCTGGGTAACCCAGCATATGATGCTGGGTTACCCAGGATGTGATATCAACCAACCCAGCATATCGATTTTGATCGAACCCAGCATTCGCACAGTGACTCAGATCGCTTCATGAATTGAAATTTCAAATCAGACACATAAAACAAAATAGCACAAACCGACTGACCAGTAAAAGACGATACTCCTTCTACCAGCAAAACAAGGCCACAAACAGTAGGAAGCATGTAGAAGCGTGTTGGAGTCGATGTTGCTGAAGCCGGTTTCCGAATTGAAACGGAAAGTGTGTGGCCTTGTTTTGCTGGTGGAAGGAGCATCTTCTTTTACTGGTCAGTCGGTTTGTGCTATTTCCTTTCATGTGTCTGATTTGAAATTTCGATTCATGAAGCGATCTGAGTGCGAATGCTAGGTTCGATCGAAATTGATATGCTGGGTTGGTTGATGTCACATCCTGGGTAACCCAGCATCACATGCTGGGTTACCCAGCATATGATAAAGAGACGTCACATGCTGGGTAACCATTACCCAGGATGTTTTTTTTTGAAATTCAGGGTTTGATAAGATCAATCCCTGGGTTCGAGGTGTCCTTTTGGGTAATGCGTGAAGTCAGTTTGACAGCGCAGGTACCAACTGATTGAACGATAGAATGATGACGTATGTCTAGATTGACAGACTTTCCATCCTGATGTTGTGAATATGATGAGCCCTGTGTATGTATCACAGGTGGCACCAGAGCTTAGTTCGACCAGGTTGTGGGCTTGTCAGGAAAATGGAAGGTCAACTCTCTGTCGAACAGTTGGCTGCATTGGCTCAGCGTCAAGCAGCTCACATTGAAGCACAGAAAACAAGACTAAGGCTTTAAGATGAGCATATTGGTAACCTCTCAAACCAAATCACAACAGTATCTGCGACCAGTTCCTCTGCCGTTTCGAAAGCAGTCAAAGCAATTGGTAATTTCAATAGAAATATAGAACAGTATATGGACTGGGTTTGAGTGTGTGAGAACAGAGTCACTTTTAATCTGCATAGCAAAAACATCATATAACATATTTTGTTTCTAGTATTGGAAAACCTGTTTGCAGTATCAAAAGTATATGTAAGAAAGCTTTACTGTCTTAACTTCAGCTTCTAATTCCTTTTGGTTCAAAAGTTAATATGAATATTTACTATTTCAGATTCAAAGTGAAGGTGGTTGTACCTAGTGATCCTAGCCTCTCTTTTAATCTGCATAGCAATAACATCACATAACACATTTTGTTTCTAGTATTGGAAAACCTGTTTGCACTATTAAAGGTGCTTGTAAAAGCGCTTTACTGTCTTAATTTCAGCTTCTAATTCCTTTTGGTTCAAAGGTTATGAATATTTACTTTTTCAGATTTAAAGTAAAGGTAGTTTTACCTAGTGATCCCAGCGTTTCTTTCAATCTGTATACTACTAGTAGCAATATATAGCAATAACATCATATAACACATTTTGTTTCTAGTATTGGGAAACCTGTTTGCAGTATCAAAGATGTATGTAAGAAAGCCTTACTGTCTTAATTTTAGCTTCTAATTCTTTTTAAAAGTTATGAATATTTACTTTTTCAGATTCAAAGTGAAGGTACTTGTACTTAGTGATCCTAGCCTCACTTTTATGCTACATAACAATAACTTGAATATCATATAACACATTTTGTTTTTAGTATTTAAAAACGTGTTTACAGTATGTAAAAAAACCTTATTGTCTTAATTTCAGCTTCTAATTCTTTTTGGTTCGAAAGTTATCAATATTTACTTTTTCAGATTCAAAGTGAAGGTACTTGTACGGTTTAGTTGTACCTAGTGATCCTAGCCTCACTTTCATTCTGCATAGCAATAACATCATATAACACATTTTGTTTCTAGTATTGAAAAACGTGTTTAGACTATCAAAGGTGCATGTAAAAGCACTTTACTGTCTCAATTTCAGCTTCTAATTCCTTTTGGTTCAAAAGTTATGAATATTTACTTTTTCAGATTCGAAGTAAAGGTAGTTCTACGTAGTGCTAAACTTAGTGATCCTAGCCTCTCTTTCAATCTGTATAGCAATAACATCACATAACACATTTTGTTTCTAGTATTGGAAAACCTGTTTGCAGTATCAAAGGTGTATGTAAGAAAGCTTTACTGTCTTAATTTCAGCTTCTAATTCCTTTTGGTTCAAAAGTTATGAATATTTACTTTTTTAGATTTAAAGTGAAGGTAGTTCTACTTAGTGATCCTAGCCTCACTTTCATTCGGGACTTTTAAGTGCTACCCGCAGATGAGGGAGTCAAACATGCAGACATGCTCACACCACTCTCTATCCAAAAGAAGTAGGATGGTCCGACGGAGCTTAAAAACCACCTATTCTCTGTCTCTCGAGAAACCCAACCATTTTCTCTACAAAAGACCGTCACTGAATTGCGCCCCTAGGCCCTGCCGACAAACCTGCAGGGAGAAGGAAAAACATGTACAGACATCCAGGCATGACTCGTGGACCAGATTGAGTGGGAAAATGAGACGAAGGGGGAGAAAGCCACCCATCCTGTATCTCTTGAACCCCCCCACTTGTGTCAAGTCGACAACTCTCCCTCAGGCTGCAAAACACCCCAACTGCTTATACCTCTATGCAGCCTCAACTCACCTGCACAGAGAAGGAAGAAAATGTGCAGACATGCAGGCATAACTTTTCAAGTGGAAGGAGTGGGAGACTGGGGGCAGAAAGCACACACACACATACGCACGCACACACACACACACACACACATACACACACACACACATACACACATACACACGCACGCACGCACGCACGCACGCACGCATGCACACGCACAAATAGACACAGACTGACTGACGGACTTGGTACATCCTTGGGTGTCTACATGTTTCTGTGCACCCTCTGACAGTGGTAGGCTCACCACTGTCATCATCGGGGGGGGATACATATACATATATATATCCACATACGCACATACATTCTGACTGACTGACTGAGTGATTGGTTGACTGACTGACTGACTGACCGGCTGACTGACTGACTGACTGGTTGTCTGGCTGACTGACTGCCTCACTGGCCTGTTTTCCTTCGGCGGTGCCTCCCTGAGTGCCTACATGTCTGCGTGCCCCCCTCTGACTGTGGCAGGCACACCACTGTCATCATTGGGGGGGATACACATACACATATATACATACACGCACGCGTACGCGTACACGCGCATACACACACATACACACACATACACATACACATACATACACACACACACACACACACACACACACATACATACACACACACACACATACACACACACACACACAGAGAGAGAGAGAGAGAGAGAGAGAGAGAGACAGAGACAGACAGACTCAGACATAGACACACTGTGACACACAAATAGACACAGACTGACTGACGGACTTGGTACGTCCTTGGGTGCCTACATGTTTCTGTGCACCCTCTGACAGTGGTAGGCTCACCACTGTCATCATCGGGGGGGGATATATATACACATATACATCCACATACGCACATACATTCTGACTGACTGACTGAGTGATTGGTTGACTGACTGACTGACTGACCGGCTGACTGACTGACTGACTCAGTGACTGACTGACTGACTGACTGACTGACTGTTCAACTAGTTGACTGGTTGACTGACTGGCTGGCTGACTGACTGACTGACTGACTGACTGACTGAGTCACTCACTGCCTGGTTGTCTGGCTGACTGACTGACTCACTGCCTGGTTGTCTGGCTGACTGACTGCCTCACTGGCCTGTTTTCCTTCGGCGGTGCCTGCCTGAGTGCCTATATGTCTGCGTGCCCCCCTCCGACTATGACAGGCACACCACTGTCATCATCGGGGGGGATACACATACACATATACATACACACATACACATGCGGAGCGAGAGGAACACAGACACACACCAACAGAGGGCCAAGAGAGTGGGAAACAGGGAGAGGAAGAAAGAGAGAAGGAAGGACGGAAGGAAGAAGGGAACGATTTCAAAGAAAGGAAGGAAGGAAGCCTTAGGAATGAAGGGAGCAAGGAAACCCACCCATTGTGCCAGCGAGCCGGGCGAAGCTCTGTCGAATTGATGCTTTAAATACCGGGTGCCTACACTGCTGATCTCCTCTTTCCGAGCCCGACCTCCATCTCTCATGGACCGAAGACAGAAGAGTGAAACAGGAAGAAGCAACTGGCATGGAGGTAGGCGAAAATGGCGCCGTGCATATGTGCAATACGGCCACCTACAGACACTCCGGAATAGACAACTATCAAAGATACGCCAGAGCACATCGTCTATGAAGTTCTGAGACTGTTTGGCTTGGTTGCTTCGCGAAATTTGAAAGCGACGGCCTGAGACGGCACGTCTCTCTCACTTGACTACAAACTTCGATCGCCTTCTCTGTTTC
>JAHBMJ010000502.1:1463-46308 GCA_018398765.1 Chromera velia | reverse complement strand
AGCCGGTTGAAACACCTCACCCCACATGATCACTTTAAAGAAAAGTTGATACCTTCACTCATCTGCAACGCACCTGGCCATACAGAGCATCTGACGCTCCCCGACCGAAAAGTTCTTGCCGCCCTCCGTCACGATGCCGTCCATGCCCCCCACTTGCTGGGCTTTCTGCATGAGGTGCGCGGTGTCGATTGCCTGCCACAAATCAAAGTCGCTCCTCTCCCCCCCCGGGTCGAGGTTGAACCTCAAAGTTCCCGTAAACAGAGAGGGGTCCTGCGTGGAAGGACACGGTGTCGTTTTGTTCGCTTGTGTGTGGAAGGCAAGGTTCGCACAGAAGCCAGGGGATACTCTTGTAGTAGAGAGACAATGTGGTCACTTCGAGGGAATCGGTGAAAGAATCAACAGGGCGCGTCATGGGGAGACTTGTCTTACCTTTGAGATCGTTTCAATTGCAGCCGCTCGCGCAATTTGTCCGAATTGGCATTTCTCTGGATCACTTGCTTCCTTCAAGAACAACGTTCTCCTGAACGGACTTCCAACTGCATACCGACCAAGACCGTGCACCTTCCTGCATGACTGTCTCTAGGCCTGCAACACCGCTGACCGACCTGAGGGATGACGGAGAGTTTGCTTCTGAGCTCTTCCAGGCAGACCTCTGAGATGTCCCTGTCGTCCACGCATATTCTCCCAGCGCTGTGTTCGACCAGACGCAAGAGGGCAGTCATCATTGACGACTTCCCTGCACCTGTGCGTCCTACGATGCCGACCTGCACACATAGACACAAAGAGATGTGCAAAGAGGGCGGCATGGAGCCACGAGCAGAGGAGAGGAGAGTGGACAGTGCAGACGCTGTTGCAAAGATTCAAGAGCGGGACATACAGGGAGAGAGGGGGGGAGGGTTGGAGAGAGAGAGAAAGAAAAACAATAGAGGAAACCAGGAAGTGAAGTGCTCGTCTCTAAAGATGTCCTGAATCTCTCACGTATCCCCTCTCTTTCACCCTGTCACGTCTGCCCGACCTTCTCTCCAGCGGAGACCCGAAACGCGAGGTCCGTCAGAACGAGGGGCATCGAGGGACGGTATCTGTCAGGCAGGCAGAAGAGGTCCACAAACGAATAGTGAAGGAGGAGTGTCAGAGAGTGAATGTCAAGAGAGCGAATTGGAGCCCGATGAAAGAGAAGCCTGCCAGGGAGAAATGGCATCTCTCGGTGACGCAACGGTTCGAGAAAGAAAGAAAAAAGGACTTCGCGTCAGAATGCACTCAAAAAAGGCGAGAAAGAAAAGATGGACGGAGAAATGCAAAAAGTAAACAGAATAAAGAATGCAAAGAGAATACCATAAACAGAATAAAGAATGCAAAGAGAATACCAAACGGACCTCAAGCAGAGTTGATCAAAGACGATTTCGCCCTTCTCAGGCCATTCCGGTCTCACGCTGCCCGGTTCCCCCCCCTCTCTTTCTCTTGGCGCCCTCTCCGCATACTCTCGAATTCTCTCCACAGACACGACGTTCATCTCTAGCTCAGACATCTGCATCAAACAGAGAGGAGGGGAAATCAGATTCTTCTTCACCCAGGGTTTCGGCGGCAGGAGCAGGGTTCTTCAGCATGTTGATGCTGCGCAATTCCGTTTTGAAATACAGAAACACACACCCGACGATCCGTATGTGACGAAAAATATCTGACACCAACTTTTTCTTTTCAGCACCACTGTCTGTCCATTCCCTGACTTCTTGACCAGCCACACGACACAACATGCAGCTGGAATTTGTGTTACAGCCTGCAAAGTCTCCAAAACACCACAGCTGTTCGCAGAAAACAACTGAATGGAGAGCCGTGGCCATACCTGTCTCGTCATCCAATTGAGCACGCGGGTGACGCTGAGGGCGTAGGTGATGGCCAGTGCGGCGTCTCCCGGGGTGTTTCCTCGTCCCACCAGGATGCACAGAGCTGCGCAGGTGGTGGTCGTGAGGTTGCCGAGAAATTCGAGTCGGATCCCCAGCCACCTGTTGGCGTTGGAGGACAGGTAGAAGGCCCGGTTGCTCTCGTCTGATTTTCGGTCGTTGAGCAACTCGAAGAGAGTCTCCTTCCGGAAGGCGCGGATCGTCTGCGAATATGCATGCTCGATCGTGCAGACGTTGGGTGGGGAGAGTCAAATAAGGGCCCAATGTTGTCTGTTGAAAATGTTTTTCTGGACTCTCCTTTCAAGGCACAAAACAAATGCACAGCTTCGACAGAGAGACTTGTTCCAAAAAAGAATTAAAGAGGCAGCAAGACGATCGTTCAGACGAACAGACAGACCTGCACACCATCCAAAGACTCTCCGAAGTGCGCGAAGACGGGGGACTTGAGAGAAGACTCCAGTCTCTTCAGTTGTCTGCTCGCAGAGATGTAGAACTTCTGCGCACCCCAGTAGAAGAAACCTAGAAACAGGAGGACCCCAGCGAAGGGAGGGACCACCATCACAATCACGGCACCCGTCGCGATTGCTTGGCACGCCTGAACGATAAAGTTCTGCAAGGGGGCAGTTGCGCAAACAAACAGCGACGTGAAAGAAATGGCTTCTCTTTGGATTTTCAGACGATGAACCAAAAAAGGAAAACCCAAAAAACGTGACAGAGCATTTTCTGATATTCACGACAACCGGCCCTTGTTGAGAGTCAAGACAGCTATTTTCGCACAGTGTCCAGAGTACTCGCAAAGTCATCGCCCTCTTCTCTCCTCCATGTGCAGCTCCATAGACGATCCCGTCACTGCGTCTCATTGAGAGCATCCATGGAGACAGACAGATAGAAAGGCAGACAGAAAGACGGACGGAAAGACAGACGGACCTGAAGGTTCCTGTAGATTGACTCATCGACTGCTTG
Source organism: Chromera velia (assembly GCA_018398765.1). Lineage (NCBI taxonomy): Eukaryota > Chromeraceae > Chromera > Chromera velia. The sequence continues at coordinate 43,447 of JAHBMJ010000502.1, read as the reverse complement.
GACATCTCTCGAAAATCTGGAGAGAAAAAGAGAGAAGCAGACAAGAAGAACGAGAATGAGACGAAGGGAATCTAGAAGGTCGATTAAAGCATTACAAGCATCCTGCAAGTGGAGAGAAGAAAGAACGAAGGAGGAAGATGGTGTGGTCAATCGAGAGCAAGAAGAATACACTTTGCCTCTGTGCGTCCAGAAACATCAGAACCAAAGCGTGCGATGCCTAGCCAGAAACATCCTTCACCACTTGCTCCCCTCTATCCCGAATATTCGTTTTCCCTTGACGACCTGTTGAGAATTCTTCCAACTGGGGTGGCGTCGAAAAATCCTGTGGGTGCCCTGCAAAAGAGAAACGAGGGATGGAGAGAGATTGAAGAGAAGTCTCTCTCTTTTTCTGTCTTTTTCCCTTAATTTCCTTTGGAGCAATCACGCTGCAGTCAGCCGGTCTCCCTTGTTTCCGCTCTGTCGGGCCGTAAAGATGCGTGTTTTCTGCATGAGGGCGTCTGGAGTCCGTGGAAAAGAGTCAGCGATTTATTGCTTGATCTCCCTTCCTCAATCCCCCCCTCCCCGTCTCTCTGTCTCTCCGTCTCTGAGCTCTCCAACTGACCTCAAGATCCCATCAAGGAGCTGGTCGTGGAATGCTTTTGCCGCCATCGCTTTGCTTCTTCCCAGGAACCAAAGTTCGATCCAGAGAAGCAAAACCTGCACACACACACACACACACACACACACACACAGACACACACACAGAGAGAGAGAGAGAGAGAGGAAATTATGTGCCCACCAGTGCACGTGCAAGCTGTCTGAAGACACCCACACATTCCAAAATTTACATTCTGATGTGACGTCGACGTCTCTTGTCAGACTGCTGCCCATACAAGAAGGAGCGCACAAGACGTATGAGCATACAAACAGAAACCCGCAAGGATCACATCAGACTTCTTTTTGAACGGGGCATCAACGAGCTTTTTGTGACTTCCGTCTGTCACCCTTTGAGTGTGCTGTCTAAGCAAGCAAATCTTCGTCCGCCGGACCCCCCCCCCCCCCCCCCCCCCCCCCCCCCTCCCCCTCCCCAACCCCTCTGCTGCCACCCCTCCCTCCCCCCATACACACACCTACCTGCCCAAAGCAAAGCACACCAAAAATCGTCAACCCGGTCGTCGCCCCCACGCGACCCGGGTCGTCAGACCAATACTTCAGCCACGTGTTTGCCAGCACCTGCAGACATGCACACACTCACGCACTATGGCTTCATGATTTGAAGAGACTAACAGAGATCCGCCACGACTGCCGACCCTTCTCAGAAGAGATGTCTCTCTATACCTGTCTATCTGACTCTTTTTCATTGGAAATGCCTATCAAGGCTAGAAGAAGAAGACGAACCTGGCATGTCTGGCTCCCAGCCATAAAAAACATAATCGTCAGAAGCATCAGAACGCCTCCTGAATTTCGTACGTACGCCATGTAAACCTGCACACACACACACAGACAGACAGACAATGAGACTGAATGGCTCTTCTCTCTCGTGGATAAAGAGGAGGTAAACAGGCAGCGGAGCTCCATGTAAAGCTGCAGCACTTGCCGAAAACAGGGAAAAAAAGGTAGACATGAAGCTGTGTCTTTCATCTTTCTGCTGCGACCTCTTCATCTCAATTTTCCCTTTTGCAAGCTTTCCATTGACTGGGCTGAGTCACTCTATTTGCAAAACTGTGAGTGAGGCTTTTCTTGTCTTGCAAGCGAATTTTAAATGTGCCCTCTGCAGCACAGAAGGGACGTACACGAAGACAGGAAGGAAAATAGACCCGCTCCCAACTGCAAAAGAGACAAAAAGGAAAGAGACACATAGATAGGAGAGAAGGAGGGGAGAGAGCAGAGCGAAGGATAGAGAAAGTAATAGTACCAGCGAATAAGCCACAGGGAACACATACAACATAGAAACAAACACACTAGGTAAACCCGTTGTCGTGAGCTGTCCACGTTCTGCACTATCTCCTCAGCGTGTAAATTGACAGACCTGCTTTGAGACAGCACCCAACTCTAATTTTTCCTCTTCGGTAATTGCGCCCTTCTTCTTTCGAGCGCTCTCAGCCAGGCCATCAGCCTTCTGATCTTCAAAATCATCTCCTCTCTCTTCACCTTCTTCTGCTTCTCCCATGGCGCCCTTCCCTTTCAAGGAGACCCCTCCGTCTGCCTTCGCTCCTCTTCCAACTTGGGGGCGGCCGTTCGAGGACGATGAGGTGGGACGTTTCCTGCAGGCAAGAACCCAAAAGTGCGCACGAAGGGGGGCGACATAGAAAGGAAGGAGGGAGTATCGGGAATGAATGATAGTTGAGAAGGAAGAAGAGGACAGTCTCTCCGGATCGTCGAAAAGTTTGCGGCTAAGTTCACAGTCCTGGCATGAATGCAAAAAAGGATGCAATATCTATATCGCTGACTTGTCCCTTTTCAGCAGATGAACTTAGGAGAACACACGGATCAAAGCGTCCCCAAACTTTTATTTTTCCCCTCTGAAGCAGTCACCCGACTGACGATCCTCCCCTCACTATCCATCCTTGTGGATCACAACCGCTTGCTCACCCAATCACCAGACGCATGCATTGGTAAACAAAGCACAAGAAAAATACTTCAGACGACCCACCTGAGTGCGAGAGTACCCTCTCCGTCTTCACCACCTCCCTCTTCCTCCTCCAGCATTTCGAGGGCCCTTCGTCCGTGTGGAGGGTGTCTGCTTCCTCTAGAGGCGTGGGACGTTTCGCGATGCACGCACCCCCCATCGGTATGGGAGCTGGCCGAGAGTTCTCTCTCGAGCACAAAACTCGACGCACACGAGAAAAGAATCGATGCTTGCTCGTCGGGAAGACAGCAGAGATCTGTTGCATGCATAGCATCCCGATTGCCGGGTAGGGAGTCTTCGAAGTCCTCCTCTGTCTCTCTCCTCGACCTTGCATGTGGACGAGCGTGGGGAACATCTGATGACAGCCTCGGAATTTGCGGTGAGTGCCGCTCCTGGTGTCTCCCCCTGATCACCCCTGTCACATTCAACTCTTCACTCAGGGACCTCCTCGGAGGACCACAAGAGGAGACAGTGCGAAAGAGAGACGTGGGCACTGGAAGGTCCTGCCCGTTTCCTTCTGCCTCTTCCATTTCTTCTTCGTTCTCTTCTGGCGCTGCCTTTTCCTCTTCTGCAGAAAATTGGGCAAAGTCCGACCCAAGAGAGGAAAACCCCGCAAAGTCCCCAACATACCGGATACTGCTGTCCTTCAGAAAAACAACCTGGTCACACCGAGGCAGGAGATCCAGCTTGTGCGTCACCAAAATCACGCAACGATCCTTTAGTAGACCCAAAATGCATCTGCACACACACATCCAGACAGACACGCGCATATGGATCAACACACACAGGTACCTACAAAGAGAGGCACAAAGGAACGCACCCATAAACACCCCCCCACACATACACGAAGGCAGGAGGAGAGGATTGAGCAGGCAGGGAGATCGTCAGACCAAAAAGGAGAGCTGAGCATAGCACATGACCAAACGGAGTGCCAAGAAGCTCCGCACTCACTCACTCACTCACTTATCCATTCACTCGCCCAAATCCTCCCAGACTCACTCACTGACTGACTGACTGTTCAAAGATGTGGAGGGCCACCCTCGAGTCCACTGCTGCGAGGACGTCGTCGAGGACTGTCAGGTCTGCTCGGGCGTACACAGCGCGGGCCAGGGCGACTCGGGCCTTCTGACCGCCACTCAGGTTCACCCCTCTGCCGCCGATCTCTGTCTGGTCCCCTGCTGGGAGGAGCTCGATGTCCGTCTCTAGAGCGCAGGCGGAGATCACCTTTTTGTACCTGTACGCAATTTCAACCACGCTATCAGGTTCTCAAAAATGTATAAATGGAATGAAATAAAAGTGGCTTCCCAAGCCCACAACAGGAAACAGTCGCGTCAAACACGGCCGCTACGCAATCTCATTTGTTCTCTGGTCACTTTGTATCCCGGAGACTCCGATGGATGCCAAAGAGTCAAATATGTCTGTCTAATAACTTTTCAAGGCGGCCAAAGCAGTCATGCAGGAAGAAATCAAACGTCTGAGGGAGAGACACGCTGCCCCCTCCAAGACAGTCAGCAAGGAGAATAAAGAAAGAGGATGTGGACGAGCTGACCATTGGGGATCGTGAACACCCCCAAAAGTGATGTTCTCCTGCAGCGTCGCGTTTTGCACCCACGGGACCTGAGCTGCGAATGCGATGCTGCCCCACCGTTCCACTGACCCCTCCACAGACCGAACCTCACCCCCCAAGACGGCTTGTAAAAGTCCGCTCTTACCGCTACCTGTTGACCCAGCGATTCCTGTCAGCTGGCCGGGAAAGCACCTGATTGAAGTGATCGATCGTTGCAGAGAGAGAAGGGCAGGATGAAAGGAAGGGGTCAGTTGCAGGAGAAAATGGGAGAATGGCGGGAGCCGTTCTTGAAGCAGAGAAGCCTGCATTGTGTTTCCTTTCCTCTTCTTCTTTCCCTAAATGTTTGTTTGTTTAACTTACTTGAATGTGACTCCAGAGAGAAGAGGAGTCCCCCCCGGCCAGATGAGACTCGCTTCTTTGGCCTCCACGGCGGCCGTCCCGGGGGCGAGAGCTGTCCTTCCGTCTGCGGGAAGCGCAGGCAGTGGGGGGACTTCAGGAGTTCCGAAGAAATCCTCGAGTCGTTGGAGAGACACCCTGCTTTCCATCACGAAGTTTATTCCGAAAGGAAAAATCTGAAGAGGAAGACGGAGATTGTTGAACAGCGCAAGGGCCGTGAAGGCAGTGGCAGCATCGAAATCTGTCCCCCCCCCTCCCTGTTCACTTTGATCCCAGAGGGCCAGACAGACAAAGAAGGCCACTGCCACAGTCACCGGAGTCGAAAAGAAGATCCAGAGATTCAAAGCCATCAGCAGAGTTTGTCTCTGAAGGAGATTCAGTTCCTTCTCGCGAGTGGACGAAATCTCACGACGAAAGAAACGCTCCCACGCGTACATCTTGATCACTTTCATGGCGTTCAGAGTCTCGCTCGTCAGCTGCAAACAAAAGCAAACCGTCAGATTCCAACCAGTCCAGTGAGAGGAATGGAAGAAAGTGGGGGGTTCTCTTTCTTTTTTTTTCTAGCTAGGTCTATTCACGCACCCTTGTCCATTGAATAGCGTAAGATGAGACAAAACAAGATAAGATAGGAAGGAGCTTTGGTGCTACCGCATGCAAAAAATGGAACCTTCAGGGAGACATCTTAAGAGGCCGATGCCACAGTCGGGCACATCCACAAAATCTCATGTGTCTTCCAGATTCATGTGACACACAGTTTTCGGATTCTTCTTTTTGGCCCCCTTGGCCCCTCCCTCCCTGTCTCGGTTGGATCCGGGCGGACTTCACTCACTTTCTCTTTCTTCTCTCCTCCTCTTTCTACCATCAAAAAAGAACAACGATGAAAGAAACCGACCTTTATTCTCTCGTCCTTGAGCGTCATCATCTCTTTTTGGATCTTTCTCATGGCTCTCGTCATTACTGCGGTCACGGGAACGTTCAGCAAGATCACTGCAAATCCCGCGAACACCGGAAGGCCGGCAACCAGCCACAGGACCGTCAGTGTCTGTGCAACCACAATTGGGGCGTACCTGCATTTTTGAACGACATGCATTTATGTGTTCACCCAGCCCAACTTGCACCAGATGCCACTTCAGTGCATGACTAATGCGTGCCAATTTTGCTTGGCTGTCTTGTTACGCGCCCACGTACGAACAAATATCTATCTGACTGCAAGTTCTCACGGCTGTGTGGATTCTGTGATGGAATCGGAAACAGAAATGTCTCCGACACTTCAGATTCCTTCTCTGGCAAATGATCACAAAACTGGAAAGCGGTCCAACACGTCGCACAAGCAGATAAAGCAACAGGCAAAGGGACAGACAACATGAAAAACGAGCAGACTGCTGACCAAACTGAATGGAAGAAAAGCAGGTTATCCATGAACTTCTGGCTGTCTACTGCCATGAGGTTGACCACCTCCCCCGTGCTCCCTGCAGATCCTGACGAAGACTGGCTCTTCCCCTCCCCCTGTCGAGTGGAGGGCGCCCCCGCAGACGAAGACGAAGACGAAGCTGCAGCTGTCGATGAAGAAGATGAGGAAGGCTCCGCCCCTGTCGCTGCCGCTGGTGCCGAGCTTGAAGGAGGCGGTGAGGATCCAAGAGAGGCTCTGAGGCTCTTCCTGTAGATCTCGGAGGAGAGGACAGTCTTGATTCGCATGCCGAGGTCGACAGTCTCCTGCAGGTACCTGCACTCTCACACATATATTTCAGTTTCGAACTTAGCTTTGCAGAAGCACTCGAAAAGGACAGGATGCAGACGGAAAGAAGGGAAGAACACACCCATTACACACACGCGCACACAAATCTGCAGAGATAGACGAGGACAGAAAGGGGTGGATGCATCCAGACAGTAATATGAAAAATACAGCCCAGACGGGGGTACAGACGCAAACCGAATTCGCCCAACCGCGCGCTCGTATGACCGCTTCGTGATTTCCCCGCATTGGATCTGCCTACAAACGTGTCTTCCTCCAGTTTCTGCTTGCTGATTTCTACTCCATTCCGAATTTCCTGAAGGACACTAACTCACTTCTGTGTCGAGTAGCTGCCCAGGGCTGCGGTGACAAACATGGCGACGACCAGCAGCAGGCCAGTGGAGAGGGGGGCAGGCTCGCTGCAGAGAAAAGAAGGGGGGGGGAAAGAGGGAGTGAGAGAATCAGAGGGAGGACCCACACGGGTGATCGAGAAGGGGACGAAAACGACACACACACACGCACACACACACACACACACACACACACACACACGCGCGCGCACGCGCACGAGTCGATTCTTTGAGAACAGGGAGAAGCCAAAACAGCCACCATATGGCATGCGCGGACGTTGAGGGCGATGCGGAGACAGACAGACAGACATTCAACCTTGACACAGGGACGACATTCACAGACGCAGAACAAAGACCAACTTCGGTTCGTCAGCCCCCTTTCCAGAGAAAACGAGGACAGCTGAAGGCAACAGAAGCTGAACATCGTCTGATCGAAACCCCTTGCCTCCAACACCTTTGCAGCCAGCTCCGAGACGGCTTTGGAGCGTCCCGGCCTCCTTTTCCCATCACTTAATTCCTCTATGCTGACTGACCTTTTCGGATCCAGGTACCGCACCACACGGTTCAGCAAGAGGGGACCCAGGAGTTCGCACACTGCTGCAAGAAATCTGCAGACAAAGGGATGAAAGAGAACACACAAGAGGCTAAAGAAGGTTTCAGATCACCGCAAAGTCAAAAGCTGAGAGAAGCAAAAGACAATACGGTTCTGTACATATGCTGCGAGACAAACAGTGAGAGAAATAAAAAGACGGTGAACCTGTTGAAATTCACAACACGAAAAAGAACGTTCGTTTCATTCGAATTGGGCACGGGATCATCAATCTTGCAGCCCTCCTGCCAATATTGAATTCTGACTTTCACTGTGTGTCTTCAGCCTGACCTCATCCCCCCCCCATAGAAGAAATCGGACCAAAAGGTTCTCCACAGAGCGCCCAGAAGAACATTCCCCCGCTTTCTTCGGGGCGCCCCCTCGGAGGGAGACGGGGGTCCCTCCAGACACCATCCGGCACGCCTCTTTGCCCTTTCCCACTCTTTTGCAAATTTCCTGTGCAGCTCTTCTGACCTCTGTCCGGGTTTGGACACGTACAGATCTTCGTTTGTCAAGGGCCTGCGGTTGCCCTCCAGAATGAGGACCCAGAGCCAAGACCAGGTGCAACGAGAAAGAAGACCAGCAGACAGCTCTGGAGACTCTTTTCTTCCTTTCTGCACATCGTCCTCGACACGAACGTCTAAGTCAGAATCACCCCTGGCGTCCTCTCCTAAAGTTGCCTCGTATTTGTCACTGCTCAGCAGAGGTTTCTCCACCATGCGGACGCTCTCCCCGTTGGAGGCCTTGGTGCCGTTTTTCCGTCTGTGCGCTTCTGTGCGCGTGTTTGTGTGTAGACTCTCTGACTGCTGTGAGAGCGAAGTGGCACGGGAGGCTGGAAGGGCGCCTCTAGAGGATCCGGACGGCAGAGGGGGGAGGGAGGGAGGAGAGGCGGGTGAGTGCATTTCCCCGTTTTGATGATGCACAAGTCTTCTGGCGTTTCCTTCCCCCCTCTCGGGTCCCAAGATCCTCCCACGGGCCTGAGTCTGGTCGGGCTGTACCTTCTGCAGTGCGTCGCCTTTTGTCCTCTGCAGCCGAAAAACACACACACACACACACAGAGAGAGAGAGAGAGAGAGAGAGAGAGTAGCAGAAAGGAGAAGCAGACAATTTAATTCCATTTGGGTCTATGCGTGGGTTGAGTGGGGCATGTCTTGCCCGTCGCGTCCCTTCCTCCGCCAGTCTCCCGACTGTCTTTCTTTCTTCCCCCCCTCGTCCCGTCTTTCCTCTCTTCTGCCTGGGCGTCGTTTGGCTCTCAAATCTTCATGAAAACCTGATTAGCGAATCAAGTGGACGCAAAGTGAGAAAGAGATGCAGAACCAAGAGGGAGTCTGTGCAACCGACCAACCTGTGATGTTCTCTTGACCATCGAGTAGCAGACCCAGAAGGGAAGGAAAAGGAGAGTCGACAGTCCGACAAGCGCGGTGTCGCTGTCGAGCCTCTGCTCCTGTGTTCCCTTTGCCGTTGCAATTCTGTAGTACAACGGAGAGAGCAGAAGGGCGTACACAAGAGCCCACGAAGAGACAGAGACGGAGACCATCCAGGACTCAGGGTAGCCTTGCCGCACCTGCAGGCAGGAAGCCACACAGGCAGGAAGAGGGAGCGGGCGGGGAGGAAAGATTCATCCCGTCTTTGCATTTCCCCAACTTCTGTTATTCGCCCATGTCCCTGTCCCTGCACTTCTTTTCTTTTCTAGACCCTTTCGCTCGTTTACCTCCGTCTACCTTTATTTTTGTGCGCCCACCTTCTACACGCATCTACAGACACTGTCTATCCGTCTACTTCGACTCGACATGCACACCGACCTCAAAGTGGAGCACAAGGGAGTAGGCGAGGCAGGAGACAGCTGCAGCAAGCGCAAGGATGACTGTCTCCTCCTCGACTTCCGAGGGATCAAGGACGCTGCCCTTCCCCCTGCCGGACAGACTGAGCACTCCATCAGAAAGGACCGAGGGGGGTCCCTGCACGTTCTCCCGGGAGAAGAAGAGGCCCGAGGGGGGTCCCTGCACGTTCTCCCGGGAGAAGAAGAGGCCCGAGGCCAGGACGGGAAGGCCGAAAGCCCAAAGTAGAAGGGTGGCCTGCCGAACTGCACAAAGAACAAGTTGAAGGTGAGGCACATACAAGTGCGACAGGAGGAGTCGCAGGCAGACTGAATGCATCACGAAATGAGTGCAGAAAGCCTTACATGTATCGATCCAAGTGTAGCGGCATGCTTTCTGTGGTCGGTTTCGTTGCAGCCTCCTTATGTGAGAGGGCACGCATATGATGGTGATCAGCACGATGAGGATCGGGCAGAGAACCTTCAATGTGCAAGAGGAAGGAAAGAGTCCGTCAAAAAAGGTCAGATGTTCGCATAAGTGGGCTGTCTGGGCCTCTTGCCGGAGCCGCTGAGAAACGTCTGTCATCCTTTCGACCTGCTCAGCTCCCCTTCACTGATGAAATTTGACTCTGTGGTTGAGTCGGGAGCTCTGTGAGTGCCTGTGTGAAGGCGAAGTTGTAGGTTTCTTTGAAGGAAGAGGCACTGTATACTGCGTTGCTGAATCTTGCCGAGTCGGCGAAGACCGTATCGATCGATCGATAGGTCGATCGGCGATCGAAGGTTCATGCAGCTGTGCGGCGCGCCCATGCATGCTCTCGCGGTTCTGGTCTCCATGCATGCATGGGCACCATATGCAGGGCTCCGCGGCTCCGGCGCTCCGCCGCCACCACCAAGGCTCCAATTAAGGTCTCCCATTGAAAGCCTCCCATCACACCAGCCCTGCCCCTGCACCCGTTTCGCTTTCTGTCATAGGCGGAACCCCTCTGAGCACCCCGCGCGGCCGCACCTTGCAGACCCATACTCAGACTTTAGTAGCGGCCTTAGCCGGCCTGGGTTGTAACTGCAACTTGGTCCACAATTAGTTGGCCCACGCACTCTACTGTGAGAGTGACGACAGCACCCCTCCCTAGACTACTCGCAGTAGCTCACAGGTCGACGATGACCTAATAGTGGCTTGGGGTTTGGCGTCGCCAAATCTAGGATTTAACCCTCAATCATCACCAATACGCTTTAATTTATGACCCCAAAATTTAAGTAAATGTAAACTGGTTAAAAAGTTTTAGAAAATGACCCAATATTACTTAATTATATAGTCTTAATATGCTTCAACTTAAATTTAACCTAAATTAAATCTGATCCCTATCTATCCCTATCGAGTCAACGTAAATTTAACCTAAATTAAATCTGATCCCTATCTATCCCTATCGAGTCAACGTTATTATTATTTCTTTCAAGAACAACTTTGAATTGGAGAGTCCCCAGTAGTCCCCAGCGAGGCTAGCGCCGTTACCATACTAGTGAATCATGAAGCTAGTCATAAAGTCTCAGTCTGTATGGTTAGATATATATATATGTTGATATGCCAGTGTCTGAATGTGTGTATTTTTTATTTAGGTCTAACCATCTACACACATAATTTTCAAACCTCTATAAGACAAAACGGCGACAGTACGTGCTCTGGGGCCTAGTCTAGGGCACCACTAAATCACTTATCACTTATCACCTACCTATCTATGTCGCTCCTAGAGAGATGATGGAGTATGGTTTTTTATAGTTTGCTACTTACAAATTATGATAATTTGAGGGAACATTATAGAAAACTCATATCTGTCTTAATAAAATAATTGATATTGACCCCACAGTCCCCACTAGTAAACTCCAGATGGAATCATAGATCTGCACTTTGTATCAAAATTTTATATATAAAAAAAAAACTCATTAAAATTCATCGTTTTTGTTTAATTGCTCAACTTTACTGTCAACTTTACACCCTTACGCAGAATTGCTTGATGGGTTCTTTTGTCACACAATTTTGCGCCAGCCAATCGTTTCCCTTCATGCTGCATCCTCCTCTGTAAAGAAGTGAAGCTAGATTGTGCTTTCCCCTCTTCCCTGGTGGCAGGGCTAACACATTGGTACAGTCTCATTGTATTCGGCCTCAGGACTACGACTAACCTTATTAAACCTTGTGTCGGTGATCCAGCTCCAGAACTCCGCTCTCGTGCATCAACACAAACATGCGATGTGCACACGCGCTGGCTTCAGACGGGGACACAATGACAGGGGAAGCAAACGAAAACTCGAGTCTGCACCCTGCAAACTCGAAGTCCACGTTCTGCAGCGACTCCCTGATGGCTTCCTCTGCCTCGGACCCTCAAGCTTCTCCACCAGTCTTTTGCTGTTTTGACTGTGGTGGGAAAAGTCTCCATCTTCCCCATTTCAGCCTTGAGGTAATGAACCAAAGGCCCTTGGTAACAGGTCACTTTCGCTTCTACCACTTGTCCCCTCCACCCCACCCTGACCTTGCATTTCCAACTGTAAGGAGAGTGTCGTTCCCCAATGAACAAGGGAAACCGTTCGACCGCAAACACCCGAAACCCGTAGTTTAGCCCCGGCCAAACTCCGTTGGTGTAAGGGAGGGCGTTGCTGTTGAGGTTCGGCAAGAGGAAGACGTTGTGTTCAACGAGGGGCATTAGGGGTGGTTGTGGAGGTACACCACCTCAGGAATTGCCAACTCTGTCCCGACAGAGAAGCGGTTCAACCCGACGTCCAATCCATTGCCACCTGTTTCTCTTCGGTACGCATGGAAAGGCTGGCCTGGCGGCCAGTTAGGGGGGACAGGGGTTCAACACCTTTTGTCCAATCGCAATCGCAACATATTCCCCAACGTGCGCCGCGAACTTTTCGGGCGCACATGGTGTTTAGTCATCTTCGCACTCTCCCTGTCGACTCCACACACCACACACGAGCCGTCCTCTCTCCCTCCCCCGAGCCGCCACCAGCGCGTGGCCCACCCCCAGACAGCCCTCCAAAGGCGTCGCATCAAGGAGGTCCCGCCGAAAGGGGGACGACATCCAGCCCCCGGTCCTTTCTGAGGCAACCCTTTCCTGAAAGAATAAAAATGGGACCACACACAAAAGAGCACGGAAGGGATACTAGGTTCATTGTGAGAGGAGCAGCAACACGGAACGCTGGTTTTTTTCTGATTCAAGTCAGAGTGCAGTCGAAGAACAAAAAATGTTAAGAAAAAAAGACCACTCAACCTGCAGGAAAAAGCCGGAATCTGGTGGTGACCTCACGCACGTCGTCAGTCCAATCGTTGAAAGAAAGAGAAAAAGAGGGCAGGATGAGACTGTTAGGCGCCTCTGTTGCTTCTGAACATCAACCCGATGAAAAGAAGACCCTGCCTCTTTCTTCCTTCTGCTAGACCGATCGATGTGCATGCTCTCTCTCGGTCTGTCTGCCTCTCTGCTCGACAATGCATGTCCTTCCCGCCGCAAGCCGTAACCTGAAGCCGGACTTCCCAATCGAGCCAAGCGAGACGGTCTCCTGCCGCCTGCTTTCTGCCTGCCATCCGGCCAAGAAGAAAGAATGTTCCTTCCTGGCTGTTCTCACATGCACAGGCGCTTGGAAAAATGTGCAAGAGATCAAAAGTGATTAGGAAGGAAATCCCAAAAGGTTTACTGCGCGGAGACTGTGACGTCTTACCCGCCCACTCCGCACATTTTACAGACAGGCAAACAATCAAAGATACCACCACAGTTTATCACAGAAACCAACACGTGAATGCCTCATACTCTTACCTCTTGCTTTCCTCCTTCACTACTTTCTTGTGTTGCGAAGAACTCGACACGGGCGGGGAGACACCTTTCTTTCTTTTCCTGCACGGACGAGAAGAGGATCCCGCATTGATGTCTCACTTAAGTCATATTGCAGAATTATTCAAGAAAACGCAAGAATTAATCAGTGGAACTGCAGCAAGGGTCACTGTGGTCATGGTAAAACGCGCGCTTCAATCACATTATTGGAAGAGTGCAACAACAGCAGCAAGGAAGGCAACAATTGAGGGAGAAACGACGAAGGAGAGAACGAACGCACGAACGAACGAACGAGCGGACAAGCCACAGAAAAAGGGATGGGAGAAAAGAAGGAAAGGAGACAGAAAGAAGAAAGGAAGGAAGGAATGAAGGAAGGAAGGAATGAAGAAAGAGAGGAAGAGAGGAAGGAAGGAAGGAAGGAAGGAAGGAAAGACAGAAGGAATCAATGAATGAAGGAAGAAAGGAAGAAAGAAAGACAGACTATATTTTCAGACAGACAGACTGTATGTTTCTTCAGACAGACAGATAGACAGACAGATAGACAGAAAGACAGACAGAAAGAAAGAAAGAAAGAAAGAAAGAAAGAAAGAAAGAAAGAAAGCGAACAAGAAAAGGCGTGTTTGAGGTCCAACTACTCAAGCAAGAAATCTGTGGTGCTCTTGCTCGACTTCCTTGCAGAGAATCCTTTGGTGTTTCCCCATGCACTGACCCTTTTTTCCCTGCAGGTCTTCCTCGCGTTCCAAAAGGCGCCTGGTTTTGGAGGTGCTTTCCCGCGGACGTCGGGCTGCAGTCAACCACACAGTCGGGCAGACAGAGGGGTAAATCTCATTCCTTTGGGTCGTCCTTGGCAAACGGACGCAGAAAAGGACATACACAAAAAGAAGCAGGGTCAGACGCCAAAAAAGGGACATGGAGACACAGACAGATACACCATTCCTTCCTTCCTGCCTCTCTGTCAGTCAATCAGTCACTCTGCCTGTCTGTCTGTCTGTCTGTCTGTCTGTGGTTCCCCTCCCTCTCTTTCTCTGTGAAAGAACTTGTGTCAAACATCCCCCCTCCAACTTCCAAATCCGCCAAAAAAGAGCGAAACGAGGCCACCGATACCATCTCAATGAGACTGTACCAAAAAGATGGATAGGGACGAAGGGAGAGGGTTTCACTGTGTCACTTTGAACTCACCTCAGCGGGCTCAGGGTGCCGATTTCTCTCTCTCTCCTCCAGATCCTGTTGGCTCCCTTGACGAATGCCTGAGACCTTCTCGGCAGGATTGGACACCACAGAGAGAAGGGGAGCAGAGCGCTCCTTCTCCTGATCTGGCTTGTTGTGGACGTCACTGGGTGTAGCAGATTGAGAAGAAGAGGCAGGAGCATGAAATCTTTCCTCTCCTCCCTGCGTTCTTCCACTGTCTTGAGGAGAGACATGGAAGCCTGTCTGTCTGTCCTCAACCAAGGAGGGTGCGCATTGTGGAGGAATTCCCCCGATTGGCTGACACGGAGGAAGCACCGAAAGATGCCCCACTCTCTCCCTTTCCCTTTCCCTTATGGCCAGGGATGATGCAACCTGCTCTTCATCGCCTTTCCCATTTCCTCCATGAAGATTAATCTGCATTTGCATTGTAGGCAGCCAGTAGCTGCCTCTCGATATTCCAGTATACGTCAAACGTCTGGGAGCGTCGATTGGCACTTGCAAAGTGTTTGAAGCAAAAGCTTAATCGAGAAGAAGAGAAGCGAGAGAGAGAGAGATTGCACTGAGAGATCGCGCAACAGTTGTTCTGGCGCAACAGTTGTTCTGGCGCAACACGTGCTTCAGACTGTTCCTTCAAATCGAAAGTGAGAGCTTTCTCTTCTCTCCGCTCTTCTGCTTGTATCACTCTACTCTTCGTTTGAGCATTCATTCCGATGAACAAGGACGACCACACAGAGGACCGCACCTCTCACGCTGTGGTAAACACAGCCATGCATATATACAAATTTGGAAAATTTCGGACAACGTAGTACGCATGTAGTACGCGGACAAACCGAGTATAGAAGCGCGTACACAAACTTTGTGTTTTGTCAATTCTGGCGATTTGAGAGTGCATGAAATTGCATGCGGGCCGCGCGAGAGTAAGATTTCTCGTCTCCTCCATTTAATTCTGCTTCTGCGTACGTTTTCGATCGTACGTATCCTTTCATCGGGTTCATTCAATGACGTTCGACGTCAGATTGTCATAGATTGTCTTAATCACAGGTCGTGTCTCAATCACTTCCTTGATTTCCATTCAAGACCTGACCGCGTGTAGCGCTTTTGAGGATTCGACGAAATTGTTATTTGTCCCCAGCTAGCATCCTTCTCAGGGAGTCTTTTTTTCCCCCTCCTGTTTGCACAGAGAGACGAACGCCATGATGCCGCCCACAAAGAAGCAGAGGACTTCGGAGGAGCAGGATGAGGCTCGTGAAGAGAAGGAGGAGTCCTGCCCCTCTCCCGGAGACGAAGAGAGAGAATCGGAGTCGGATGGAGAGGAGACGGAGACGCACCCGCATACTTCAGCTGTCCTTGCCGAACTGATGAAAGTGCTGCAATCGTCTGAAAAGGACGGGGGTGCCTTCTGCTGCAGCGGCTTCGTTCCTCTACCGCAGGAGGGAATGAAAATTGAGGTCGCGGAAGAGAATGATAAAAATCAGATTGTGACCGTTTCCATGGAAAAGGGGGTGGAGAGCCGCCGCCTCCCCGACAGCTTCCTTGAGAAGTGCTGTGTTCCTGCGGCTTTCGGCAAAGGCAATCGCACTCTGGTGGACGAGACTGTCCGGAAAGCCTTTGCAGTGTCTGCGCAGAACATCGGGAAGATTGAGGGATTCCAAATTGAAACTTCGGGGATCCTTGAGAAGGTGCGCCCGAGCGGGAGGATTTGTTCACCGTGCACTCTTTTTTGTCTTATTCTTTTTCGCCTTCCTCTGCATTCACGCGTCTATTTGTCTCTTCATTCGGTTGTTTGTCTGATGGCCCATGAAGCTCTGCTGCTCTATCTTCATTTTTTTCCCTTTCTCTCTTTCTTTATTTTCTATTCGTCCTCTTTTTCTTATTTTCTATCCCTCCTCTTTTTCTTGAAGTTTCTCTCTCTGTTTGAAATTCGGAAAGGATCTTGTCTTTTTCTTCCCTCCCCCCTTTCTGATTTTTCTTCTCATTCCTTGTTTGCCTTTTTTGCGTTCGTCTCCCTTCTTGTTTGTGTTTTTTTGTGCAGGTCCGGGAGGATCTGTTGCCCGACTTCGACGGCGACATCACTGCCGAGCTCCACAAACTGAACGTGTACACCGAGGACGGGTTCTTCACAGAGCACAGGGACACTCCGAGAGACGAGACCATGTTCGGCACAGTCGTCGTCTGCCTTCCCTTCCAATTCCAGGGGGGGGAGCTCTCCGTCTGGAATGCCCCCGCTTCTGCCGCAGGAGGGACGTCCGAGCCAAAAAAGCACCGTTTCGACTGGGCAAAGGGGGGGTCGACTGGAAATGGGCAGGGACAGAAGGTCAGACAGAGACTCTGACTCTGAACTGGACCCATGCAGGTCTCTCTTACTGCTTACATTTTTTCCCCTTAATTTTGCTGTTCCCTGCCTGGATCATCAAAAGGGGGGGGAAGAGAACGACCCGCGGTCCAGTGCAGTAATTGCCACATGAGAAATATCTATTCATAGATTCTCGTATCCGTCTAATCTGGTACGTTGAATGCAATAAGATTTGGTTTCCGTGTCTTATTCCGCATGCCTGCCTGAATGTCTGTCTGTCTGTCTGTCTTTCTGAAGGGAAAAGAAAGAAACATATTGTCTGTCTGCTTGTCTGCCTGTTCATCTGTTGTGCACATGAAGAAAAGCGGAGAGAAGAAAGACGCACATAGTCTGCCTATCTATCTGCCGTTCTGCCTGTCTCTATGAAAGAGCGATGCAGTCTGTCTGGATGGCTGACTGCGGTTTCACTCTTCTTCTGCCTTTTCTTTTCTCTGAATTTTGTCTATCTGCCGACTGCCGGTGGAACGGTGCCGTTGGCATGTGTAGAAAATGCTATCCCGAACAACCTCTGAATTTCTTTTGCTTCTGATTGCAGGAAGGAAACCGAGGTTTTGGTGTGCAGTGGGCCGCTTTCTTCGGAGACTGTCTCCATGAGATCGGGAAGGTGACCAGCGGGCAGAGGGTTACTTTGGCGTACACTCTCCGTCGCCACCCCTCCTGCTCCACCTCCGCAGGTTGCTCCTCCCGTTCCTCTCCCGTCTCTTCCTCTGATAAGGGAAAGGAGGAGGAGAAGGGGAAGAAGGATGGTCTCGACTCTCTGACAGTTGCAAAGCTGAAAGAGAAGTGCCGAGAGAAAGGCCTCGCGGTCAGTGGGTCGAAAGCCCAACTTCTCTCTCGCCTCAGAGACCCCTGCACCGCCCCATGCAGCCGCACCGCCGCACAGCCCCAGCCGCTCCCCAAAGTTCTCTATCCCAAAACGACAGCCACAGTGATGGGCACGAAGGTATTCAAATTCCTTCAAAAGGCCCTCCGAGATCCCCAATTCCTCAACTTTGAGGGGGGTATGGTCGGGGTTCCCTGTCTCCACCTGTACGAGACAGAAGCAGACCTTCCGGGAAGGAAACCGCTCGACCCTGCTGCAGCAGCATGCATCGGTCAAATGCCGCGACATGTCCCTGAAGGGGGCAGACGTTCTTCTGTACGTCGCTGCCTGCCGTGTGGGTCTCCTCCCCCGTGTGATCACCATCTTGACGGACGACAACGCGATGGAGGAGGACAGAAACCCGTTGGTGTTGCAGAAGAACCTCACTTTGCAGGAAGCTCGCACGGAGCTGAGCAGTCTGGAGATCATCGACGACAGCTGCATCGACAGGGGGTGCGACTTCGATGACCTCGACGTGCCCTCCAAGGACCTCAGAGAGGACGCGCCGTACAAAGACGTCAAGCGGGCCAAGGAGATCGAACGGGGCATCACGCGCCCTGTGTTGCAGTGTTGCACTGTTGCAGGTGGGTGCAGTTTCGGCAACGAGGCCTCGACTTCCACCTTCTACACCCAGCAGGCCATTCTGCTGAAAGTGCCAAAGTATGCAGATCGCACTGACGCGATGACGGGGAGGGGGGGGAGGGGTCTGGTTGACGCGTCTGCATTTGCAGATGCAGAGAAGGGCCACCCTGGGCCTGAGGAGGAGAAACACGCGAAGAAGGCGTTGTCAGAGTTTGAGAGAAAAGCCCCCCTGGGCACGTTGGATGAATTGAAGGGCTTTGCAGAGAGCCTGGGGGTTTCGTCCAAGGGGGGGGCTCGTGAGATCCGGTCGCGTTGTCAGAAGGCCGTGCAGAAGAGATACTTCAGGGGGATGGAGGATGACATGATGGATGATGAATACGGAATGGGGATGGGGATGGGGATGGGGTATGGTCCTGCAGATGACTGTGTTATCCAGTGATCAGATGAAGAGAAAAGGGGTACAAGATGGGGGAGGAGGGATGGGGTGAGACCTGCCTCATTGAAGAGACAAGACACAAGAGGGGAGTAGAAGAAGATGGAAAGAGCAGAGAGAAGCCCCCCTCTTCTTTGTTCAATCCTTCTATCCATTCCCCTTTCTCTATGCGCTCTCCCTCATGCATGCACAGGGGGTCCGTGCGTCCGTGCATAGGCTCGAAAGAGAGATAGAGATAGAGAGGAGAAGAAAATGAATGCAGGGGAGAAATGGTCAGTCACATCAGAATAGAGCGCAGGTGATTCCCAGACTCGGACAGTGATGTGGGGTAAAGGGAGGAAGGATGTAGAGAGAATGTTGAGGCAGAGTGTTCTTCGTTTCTGTTCCCACTCTTCTTTCTTCCTTGTCTCCACGTCTGGTGCCATGATGCCTTGTCTGTCTGCCTGCTCGTTCAGAACCGCCCCTCAGTGCGCATGCCGTTCTTTCTTCTAGGAGAACGAGTCCGTGGTCTCTTTGTTTCTACCCCTCTTTCTTTGTCTTTGTATCTGTTTCTGCCCAGCTACCTCTAAGTAAGTGTGTGTGTGTGTGTGTGTGTGTGTGTGACGGTGTGTGTGTGTGTGTGTGTGTGTGTGTTCACTTCAAATGGAAGGGGAGGGAATGCCGAAACGGGGTGGCGGTGTCCCGATTCCCCTGTTAGATGTCATTTTGGTCCGACCTCTTTTTTCTTTCCGTCTGTGGAGGTGCGCGGAAGAACAAAGCAAACCTCGGGCCATCATGCTTTCCTCTCTACCCTACCACCCTTCTGTGTCCTTACTTAAATCATCTTGTGATGGCATGTATAGACAAAACGATCGATAGACTCGAATTGCATGGGGTCACAGGCCGGGGTGCCAAGCCTGGGTCGAACCGACGGAATGCCTTCAGACACATCGTTTCTCCAGAAGGAATGCGGGAAGAGCAGAAGGAATGGAGAAAAGGTAGAGCAGATTAAAGAAATTCTTACTAGAATTCTTAATGAAACGGAGAAAACTGAACAGTAGGAAAAAAGGAAAGAAATGAAAAAGATCAGACATAAGAAAGACTGAAAGACAGTCGATGAGCGTCTTTCGTTCTTACGCTGAATCTGAATGTCAACCATGTTTCGTAAGTTCTGTATGGATGCTGTCTTTCAGGCCTCTCCGCCTCTGTGTCCTGGCTGTCTGTCTCCGCTCTTTCGAGAAACAAATTGTTCATTATGTCATTGGTGTGTTTGCGTAGACCGGTTGAGATTTGCTTTCAATATCGCATTTTCATTTTTTGAGGAGCGGCTTCTTTTGGACAGGTCAACCTCTGCATGCGTACGTGGCGTCAGTGTTCTCTTGTAATCTCACCTTGCTTGCTTGTTGTTGAAGCTGCTTCTTTCAATCGTGCCCCTTGCACGTCCAGAAGATGCCCCCTCACCAGAAGAGGGTGACTCAATTGCGTGAGAGATCCTGAAGGGCGCGTCGAGATGTTGATGACGATCGAGGTTCATGGTCTTTCACCGTCCGAAGGTTTTTAATCATTTCTTTTTGCGAACTCATTCGATCTGTGCGTGTGGTCACTTGTATGTCTACACGTTTTCTCTGGACGTGTGTGTGTGTGTGTGCGTGTGCGTGCGTGCGTGCGTGCGCGCGCGCGCGCGCTGAATGCCGCGTTCAGCGCCGCGTTCATATATTCGAAGGCGCAAGCGCTACAAAGCTGTATGAGTAAGAAAAAAAAAGAACGGCTTTCGATTCTTCGTTATCGCATCTCGATCACTGCTGGCTAGCTCTGGAGCAATACCCGCCCGACGTGCGTACCAGTACGTTGAAAGGACAATCATCTATCGTACCTTATGATTCTGATTCTCAAGTTCGTACTAGGCGCCGCACATAGAAAAAAAAAAGAAGAAAAAAGTTAGGAAGGGCTTTTTTTTTTTTAAAAAAAATTTCAAATGCTTCCAAAAGTAAAAGAATCACTTTCGACTCTGAAACTTACTTTTCCACATAAAATGTGAACCTGACTTTTGACATTAAAAAAAAAAAAGTTGTGCACGCCTAATTTTTTTTTCTTTTTTTTATATGCAGCGCCTAGAGTTCGTACGTCATCATTACTATTAGTAGTAGCCATCATGTACTGACATATTTATCCGAGTCTACAAAGATGAACGTTATCATGATTTTTAATGAGCATGATCTACTAGTATGCATTACTTGCGATCATTTTGAATTTTTACCAGAATTAAAACTCAGAATTTTTTATTTTTCTTAAATACTGATTCAGATCGATTACCGAATCATGAAATAGTCAATTTAGGTTAATTTAGAATGAGGATTCAGATTAGGATTGAACGAAAGACTATCATTATTATTAAAAAGATATATACTTAAATTTGTATAGAACTAAGGTAAGGTGAAGGTGTGTGTTAAGGTGTTATGACAGGTAAGTCTCTGTGGTCTATGTCCAAGTCTGTACACCTCCTGGAGAAGTCTGTAAAAGTAATAGTAATACTCTCAATCCAAAAGCAAAGCAATGAATCCAATCTCGCATGCTATCCAAAGTACGATACGCACAGAAATGACAAAACAATACATCCGCGCAATAATCGCTCGGCGCAGCGATTATTCACCGCATGCGCGCAACACGCGTACGTGACACAAGCCCGGCCAAGCCCGCGGCCCAATGCGCGGCACAGTACCCCGACGGCTACCTGTACTTCAACTCCCCCCCTCGATCGTGTTGCCGAAGCAAAAGCAAAACGTTGCAGAAAAAATATGCAAGGCAACGCGAGCGATACGACTCAGGACAAATTTCAGTCCAGCAAAGACAACAATAAAAATAAAAACAGCCACATGCTCTAACAGTGAGCTACAACGAAAAGAACGATTGCATGCTCTACCGATTGAGGTAGGAAGTCAAAAAGTTTCGTCAAAAGCAAAGACTTCCTGTATATTACGTTATCAATCCAATCTGTTTTGATCTCCCCCCCGGTCTGTCCTCTTTTAGAAAAGAAAACCAGAAGTTTGTACTACAAATCAATTCAGTCTGAAAAGGAAACAGACTTGTGGAATCAATTAAAAAATGATGAACTCCTGAATGCAGATAAGAAAATCTGGATTGATGAATGAATGAATGAATCAATGAATGAATGAATGAAAATAACTTGTACTGAATGAGATGAATCAGTCAGAGTGCGGAAGCGATGACAGATGACTTACATGCATCACCTGCTTTCCTCTTGCAGAATTAAAGCAAACCAAAATTTAAATTGGTCGACAAAAAAAAAAAAGAAAGTTGAATGTCATTGAACGTCTTTTCTTCTCAATCTTTGTCACGCTGCGCTTTCTTCTTTTCTTCCTTTGTCTGTCTTTTGCTATCGACATGCATATGTGAGAAAAAAACCTTTCATAAAAAGAAAAGAAGTGAAACAACCATCGAACGGTGAAAGGACACTGTTCAGCTAGAACAAAGAGCAATCCAAGAAAAGAAAACGAATCACAAATCGGACAGTCGAGTCAAACACGTCACACAGACTGCACATCTTTGAAAAGAAAATAAGATGCAGTGAATTCGATACAGTGAATTCAGAAGAAAAACAGAACTACCGAATGAAAGCAAAAATGAATGATGCACTTTTATTTCTATCTTTCTGTTCCGGTTCATTCTGTATGATGTATCCTCTCTCTCTTCTCCATCTCCCCCCCCCCTTTCTCTTCAATCCGCCCCATTCCCTCACGTTCCTGTGATTCTTTCTCAATCTACTGCTCAGGTTGACTTATTTGAAAAGAGAAAAGAAAAGCAAGAACGGCAAAGAGAAGGAGGAGAGAGAGAGAAAGAGAGAGCGATAAACGGTGGAACAAAGAGAAAACGCAAAAGAAAGCAATTTTGCTGTATGTGAAAAAGAAACTTTCACTAAGCACGTTTAGGCAATGCAAAAAGAATAAAGAAGAAAAAAGAAAACGTTTTCAATTGTTAAATCATTTCGTTCTTTTTTTTCCTCCTGGCCCTCTTTCTTCAGCACCCCCGCTCCCCCCCCCATTCTTTTCTCATTTCATTAGTCAAACGATACTCAAAAAAGAGAAAAAACAAGAAGAAGAGCGTGAGAGAGCAAAGAAAGAAAGAGCGAGAGACGCCAGAAAGAAAAGAAAAAGAGAAAAGAAACCAAACAAAAAGAAGAGTAAGACTCTGAATGAAAAGTGATGAGAGAACGAAACATCGGCTACTCAAACACGCAGTCATCTTCCGCTACCGCCGCAATAAGTTACACAAAGACTAGATGCTCAGACTCACACAGTACAAAAAGAAAAACAGTTTGAGAAGAGAGGTCTCAAAAAATGAATGAAAAGAAATGATTGGACGTTTACATACATCCATGTTTGTCTTCTTGTTCTCCTACATTGGGAAAGCGGATTCAAACGGAATTATTTTCCTTCCTTCTTTTCAGGCAGGGATCTGCTACTCCATCATGAAAAAAAATGATTGGACGTTTACATACATCCATGTTTATCTTCTTGTTCTCCTGCGTTGGGAAAGCGGATTCAAACGGAATTATTTTCCTTCCTTCTTTTCAGGCAGGGATCTGCTACTCCATCATGAAAAAAAATGCTTGGACGTTTACATACATCCATGTTTGTCTTCTTGTTCTCCTGCGTTGGGAAAGCGGATTCAAACGGAATTATTTTTCTTCCTTCTTTTCAGGTAAGGATCTGCTACTCCATCATCCCAGTCCTTACATGTATTCATCCCCCCCCCCGGTCATCCATTGCTGATAAGGTAGAAAAGGGATATTCACAAATCGACTGATTTAGATCTGGATGGGTGCAGAAGCTTAAGGTACTCGAAGTCCCCACAAAGCCTATATAGAAGTCATCGAGTCTATCCGTTCACAAAACCCAGAAAACACAGCCAGACGAAATCGATACAACCAGGTACAGCATGCAAGGCAAACATACCGCTCTGAAAGGTATGGCTACTGCCTCATGAATCGTCTTCATTCAACGGAATGTGGCCCGGCAACAAACTCATGAATGTGGGTGGGCAGCCCCCGACACAGTGCACATCTCAATCCAGACATGACCTATTTGTGTATCAGAGCACGTCCAAGTACTCACAAATCAAGAACCGTCCCATTCTTACTCAGGACGTCCATCTGGTACAGGCAAAACGGCAAACTCCGCACAGCACACAGAACGAAAGTCCATGATCAGAACTCTTTTCTTCTCCCTCTGAAAGACTTTACACAGGGTGAGATGACAAGCAAACAAAACAGTGCAGACCTGTCTCCTGGTTTGTTCAGTCACCACTCATAAGTAGAGTGGAACATTGAAAACCAGGAAGAGACAGCACAGGCTGCTCACAGTGTCAACTGAGGCACGCAAAGAACCATGAAGGAGAGAGAAAGGACAGATCAACACACTACGGGAGGTCATTTGCAAGGTTTTCTTTCACTTGCGAAGCAGATTCCAATCCCAATAAGGAAGCTGCACTTGAGAGATCCACAGGGATACCTCTGTCAGTCATCTTTGACTGCTCAGAGGCGCTGTTGCAGAAGGTCGTCCAAGCCATCTCCTTTCCTTCACAACCAGAAGCCGCAATGCTTCATGGACTGTAGTCCACCCGACTCCTTCTCCTTCTACAGATTAAGGGAAGACCCCCTTCAGAACCAGTTCTCCACTCCTGCTTGCATCTGATGTGCACAAATAGTAGATCGTTCACCTTGTCCATAGAAGCAAACTCGTCAAGATTTATCTAGCAGCTGAGTACACATTGTCAACTGCTAGGAGGGTTTCTATCACGAAAGCGAGGACATGATTGAAACGACCAGGCTACGCAAACAGATGCGTTGCAAAGAACAGAGGAATGCCCTGAGGCTGCTTTAAGAGAAGAGGAACGGTCCTTAGTCACAGAGAGAGAAGGTGAAGAAACATCTTGAACTGCAACATAGCAACAGCAAGCACTGTAGGCTGTTGACCGCAGAACTAAAGCAAGGTGAAGGTGTGTGTCAAGGTGTCATGACAGGTAAGTCTCTGTGGTCTATGCCCAAGTCTGTACAGCTCCTGAAGAAGTCTGTAAAAGTAATAGTAATACTCTCAATCCGAAAGCAAAGCAATGAATCCAATCTTGCATGCTATTCAAAGCACGATATGCACAGAAATAACAAAACAATACATCCGCGCAATAATCGCTCGGCGCGGCGATTATTCGCCGCATGCGCACAACACGTGTACGTGACACAAGCTCGGCCAAGCCCGCGGCCCAATGCGCGGCACGGTACCCCAACGGCTACCTGTACTTCAACTTGTATCCCTATAGTTGCACCCGGCCCTGATCGGCTGATCCTAGCTCTGATTTAACTGTATTTTTTGTAGAGAATCCTAGAGAGAATCCCTAGGGATAATCTATTCTACTAGCAGCTACTATAACAGCTACACGAACAGCGCGCTGGTTTTACCTACACCTAGACCTATACGAATTGAATTGATACTTAGGCTAGTACTATTGGGCTATAGTTAATGTGTTATTACAGTGTTAAATAACTAAAGCGTTAAAACCGTATATAGCCTAGACAAAAGCCATCTAAATTGATCTATTCCTCTTGAACCTAAATTTTCATTGTATACATTGTATACAACATTGTAAATATTTTTATGACTGTCCCCTTTGACTATCAAATGATTGAAACGTATGTGAATCATTGTTTTTGTCTAGGTTTTTTTGATTGTTTCAACTTCAATCGCAATCAGAGAAACAGTCTATATAAAAAAAAGACTTTTTAAGCTCTTTTTTATTACTGTTTAGATCACTGTGCGACGTGTAGACAACGCTGTGCGTAGATGCGCACAGACCGCCCATTGCAAAGTCAGAGAGCGTCTGAGAGCCTGAAATCAACAGAGTTTGAATTTTCCTGAATGATCTGCATGCGGCAAGGTACAGCAAGGTTAATGGACGGCCGCATCACGGAGAGCGCGTGCCAAACCCACAGCCCATCCAGACCGCCCCTCGGGACCCTCCCACCAGAATCGCGTGACCAGGGCCTGAAGATCTGTCTCTTCCTGCACACACCTAGATCCCAATCTTTTCCCTCTCTCTTCAGCGCCTCCCTGCGGGACCGTGTCATGAGGGAGGCTTTGAGGGGAGCTGGCCTCTGCAGCGCTTGCAAGGACAGGCCTAGGGACAGAAACAGACTCACACAAAGGAGACATTGCACCTTCACTTGCCTTTCCCAAGTGCCCCTCCACTGCTGGGGCGTCCCCTTTACCTAAGCCCACATACTCTCTCCTCTCTCCCTCTGCATGAGGAGCCCTCTCAACCTCCCCCACACTCCCACTTCCAACTTCTCTTCCAACCCCCCCAGAGGTTCTCTCAATCACAGCCTTCAATTGATGCCAAGCATCCCAAGCTCCCCCCTCCCCCTCTCCTTCCTGTTCTCCAACACCACACGTCATTGGAGGTTGCAGATTGACTGGAGGATCCCACCGAGCGCACACAATCACCGCCTTCACGGGACCCAGAGAACACCGACGGGAGGCGGCCACTGACCAACCCGGTTGTGCACACACAACCTGCTGGAGGTGTTTTGCCATTTGAGCAGACGTCAGGAGTACCGTCCTCGGCAACCACACCCCGTTCCCACTCTCACTTCGACATTCCATTGAAGAAGTCGCACCGATATGGGGACCGGTATCCCGCTTCTCCTCCACTTTGTGCCGAAAATTCGACACCAGAAGGGGACACCAGCAACCGATTACCAGTGCATACAATGCCTCCAGTGTCTCTCCCCCTGCCGCGGTGTGCTGAATGCCGAAGGGCAGGTCGCACACAATCACTGTGACGTCTGTGAAGGCAGCCATTGCTGTTGCGCTGCCTGCATCAAGAGGCTCGGAGAACAAGGCAAGAGACGGGAAGCGCGACAAATTCCGCGACGCACGCTGCAGCTGCGAGGGGGACGCGTCAGCTGCTCTGACCAAAATACTCTGTTCCTTCCCTGCGCGCCGATCTGTTGCAGTTGCCACCAACGGGATGGCACCTGATCCTGCCATGGGGTCCATCATGACCTCTCCGTCCTGCAACAGGAAGGAAGGGAGGAAGCAGTCAAACGGCCAAGGAGCCGCGCAAGCGGGCATCAGTCGGGTCGTCGAAAGATGAAGAGCAAAAATGAGGATACAGAGAGAAACCCGGACCACGAATTGCGTACAAAAAAAAAAAAAGGATGGGCAAATGTCTCTTTGCATCCAATACGAATCCGGAACATCAATCTACAAAAAAAGCCCCGTCCATCACAGCCTCTCTGCTCATTGTACAAGTTCAAATACACTCGAGGTGACCTCTCTCCAAGTACCCGCGAACAGCAAAGAGATGCAAAGCGAGGGTGTATTCAACAGAAGAGTAAAGATAGAAGTGGAGATGGCAACTCTGCGGCGACGGCTTAAGGGGCAAAGAAAGTAACCGTCTGTTTATCTGAGCGTTTTATGTCCGATCGACCAATGACTCATTCAGACAGGCAGGCAGTAAACCCAACCAAACCTTCGATCAACCAACCACGCAACCAAACCAAAGAATGACACCGTCCAATGAACCAGTCCATCCATCAATCCACCAGGATGCCGGAGAAAGCATCAGACAGGCATCTAGAAACCATACGCAAACAACCTCAAAGCCACCCGATCCATTGCCCCGATCCGATGAATGCAATGAAGCAATGACTGTCCTCCCTCTCTCCGCCCACCTGCAAGTTGGCAGACTGCACCAACGCCCACGCGACCGGCAGCTTTAGACCGGAGCACTCGGCCATCGTCTCCAAAACGTCGCAGCCCTCCCCTGCCCCCTCCCGGACGGCAGGCACTGTGGAGTCTATAAGAAGGTCTCGGTCGTTTAGAGTCACAATCACAATCACGTCAGGATTCTTCAACACGGGCTCAACTCTTCTCACTTCAAATCCCTTGCGCTCCTCACCCCCTCTCTCTGCACACACTGATTCTGACGCTAACGCCGACGCTGAGGAAGTCGGTGAGTCTGTGCACTTCTGCAGCACCGTCACGAGTTGCCGTGTCAACGATGCAGTGCGTATGGTCCTCGCACGATCTCCTGCCTTGTGGACAGAGACGGAGACGCGGAGCGGTGGGAGACTGCACGACGACACTAACCGAGCTACTGGAAGGAGACGGCTCCATTTCGGAATTCCGTCAACGACAGCCCCCTCGAAGCGGGCCGCAACCAGGGACTCCAAATCTCCCGCGCCTTCCTGCACATTACATGCAGGCTCTCTTTGTTCTGTGCCTTCTTGCAAGGACTCACTGACATGCACCAGACGCAGCTTCCCTATACCCACGAAGCCTGCATACGTTGCAGTGAGATCCCCTGCAGGAACTGAAAAATAGAGACGCCCCTGCTTGCTGGAGTCGAGTGTTTCCGTGCCATATTCAGCCGTGACCTCACGCACAATGGCTTTCCGAAGTCCAGGCCCTGTCGGCAGCGTGAGACAGAGACGCTCCATCGAATTTCTCTCTTCTGTCTGATCATTCAACCATCCTCGTGCTTTTTTTAATAAAATGTCGGAGCTCATTCTTAAAGCATCGATGAAGACCTCAAAACAATACTGGCACGAGAGGCTGAGTCTTCCTGGCATGAAGCGTTCACCGAATGAGTCTGAACAGATGTAGGATGAGCTTCAGTGATGCGAGTCTGTCAGTCTGATGATCCCTGCATGGATCGACAAGAATTCACCGTCTACGATCCTTGGCTGCCGCGCATGCGAATTCGTACGCCCTTCGTTGTCATCGTGCCGGAGCCCTTCAGGGTCCCCGGTATCTGTTTTATACCCTGAGCGCCGCACCAAGGAAAATTTCGCCCACCAAAAGTTAGCCGCAAAACGGGTTACAGTTGCATTCCGGGACCGGAATCCGGGTTCCATGCATGCACGCGAGTTTTTCGAAAGACTGCATGTACCTAACCGTACGTCTGACCTTTTCATGGGTCGTATATAGACTCGTATATAGACATCTCAGAATCATCTGCATGTCTGAATCGATATACTTCTGTCTGAGTCTACTCAACAAGTCAACGGACTATATTTAAGTCAGTCACAGTTCAGTAGTCTGTCAACTTTTCTTGGAAAATGCAGTCTGCTCATGGCAATGATCACCCAACTTGTCAGCATCGTTTCCTTCGAGGGCCCAGAAAGGGCGAACTATGTCTCCGATGGGCAGTCGAAGGCTCAAACTTTTGCAAGACATGCAGGCAGACTAACGAGCGAATATCTGAGCGCTAGATCTGAGCGAAGTGAAGTTCGAGCTCCACGACTGAGAGCTCCACCAAAGGAAAGGACGAGAACGCGTGCTGTCATGAAAGATCTCCGGGAGTTTCGTGTACTCAATTCGCTGTAGAAGGTGAAAGTGAGTGCAAAGAGCATCGTCGACAAGAAAAGGTTCGCAAAACGGTCGCTGAGCTTCGTGGAAGCCCTGAGCCAACCTATCTTTCTGCGGTGAGTATTATCAGAACGCCATCTACCTCCCAGTACTTGCTCCCATTCTGCCTGCTTCCATTCGCTTCTTTCAACCGCTTTGCTTTCATATATACGTCTCTCTCCATCTGCTTGCTTCCAAATGCTGTGCTTCCGACCATCTCTGCCCATCTGTCTGCTCCTATTGGCTTCTTCCAGACAGTGTCACCTTGTTTTCAGCCGTCTCTCTCCATCTGCTTGCTTCCATTCGCTTCTTCTGACAGCTTTGTTTCTAGGCTTTGTTTTCAGCCATCTCATTTTTCTAAACGATGTGCTTTCAGCCGTCTCTCTCCATTTGCTTGCTTCTATTCGCTTCTTCCAACCACTTTGCTTTCAGCAGTCTCTCCTTATTCAGCTCTTCCAAACGCTTTGCTTCCAGCCATCTCTCCCCATCTGTGTGCTCCTATTAGCTTGTTTCAAACTCCTTGTTTTGAGCCGTCTCAGAGTCTCTCCATCTGTTTGCTTCCATTCGCTTCTTTAAACCGCTTTGCAGTGAGACAAACAGAGAGGCCGAAATTCAGAACGTAGTCTAGAACGTAGTCAGGCAGGCAGAGAGGCCCAAATTCGGAAAGCAGTCAGGCAACCAGAGTCACCCCGATTCGGAAGGCACTCAGGCAGGCAGAGACACCGAGATTCGGAAGACAGTCACTAACAGGCAGCCAGAGTCACCCCGATTTGGAAGGCAGTCAGGCAGGGAGAGACGCCGAGATTCGGAAGGCAGTCACTGAACGACAAGACGTATATTGTGTGCTTCGGTCCTTTCCATTACGATTTTCCTAGCATTGATTTGTTGTACATCATCTAATATCATCCCGTCTCCTCTCATCCCTCTGTGTGCATCCGTCTCTTCTCATCTCTTTACATCTTTGTTGTGGTCGCAGTCTTCAGACTGTGAAGGGGAGTAGCGCCTCTACGTACCGAGCTTGTGTTCTTTTCTGTCAGTGAGTGTCTGACTGTCTTCCAAATCGGGGTGACCCTGGCTGCCGGCTGCTTTCTGAATTTTGGCCTCAGAGTCTCTGCCTGCGGCCTTAGTGCCTTCCAAATGTCGGCGCCTCTGCCTGCTGACTGCCTTCTGAATCGGGGTGACTCTGGCTGCCTGACTGCTTTCCGAATTTTGGCCTCGGAGTCTCTGCCTGCTTGACTGCCTTCCAAATCTCGGCGTCTCTACCTGCCTATCCCCCCCAGGCCTAACGTTCAGGCTGATGATGCGGCA
Organism: Chromera velia; assembly: GCA_018398765.1. Classification (NCBI taxonomy): domain Eukaryota; family Chromeraceae; genus Chromera; species Chromera velia. The sequence continues at coordinate 13,442 of JAHBMJ010000502.1, read as the reverse complement.
GTCACTCATCTTTTTGGATTTGCAACTCATTTAAAAAAGCTTAAACCTAGTCTTTGATAAACTAAGTGTCATAGGCTCATAGCTCTTATAGTACAGAATTTTTAGTTACCAAGATCAAATTACGACTTCAAATTACAAGTAATAACAAAAATAATGAATATCAGACTAAAATTTTCATATTGTAACACAATAGTAAGTACAACATAATTTTACCGTTTTATAAAGTCTACTTTGTTTTCAATACGTGGGCTAACTTCTGCACCTAAATTGCTCACTAAATTATTTATTCAATATAAGCTTTGCACGTTTTCATATTGATTGATTGATTGATATGTTCCGCCCTAGAGTCTTTCCGCTATGTCTATCTATTTTAGCTCATGAGTTCATCGGACATCGCATCAAGTCTTCTCCTAGTGTTTCTCCAACTAATTCAACTGTCTTTCACGCTCAATTCTCGTGGGTGTCTGACTCAGTCATTCATTTTTGTTTGTGTGTCACTTTCTACCCCACTTTCCGGGATATTCCGGGACAGCGCCAGCCTAAATCGGCCACTCTATAGGCCACTCGCACGGATTCAAACTTTTGGGGCGGGGCCCCGGCATACCCCGAAGGGGTATTAAAGTGCAGTCATGTCTTGCACTGTCATTGCACTATCAGGGGGACGTACATGGACGATCATGGACGTACGGGTTGTACGTTACTATGTTTCGGTTTTCAAGGCAATTCGTTTACTCCAGTGTTTTGCGCCGGAGCTTCACAAACGACTCATTCCAGCTCTGCACGTTCGGCATTTTTCCTTGATCCGACTCTTTCTCTTCAGGTGGATCATTGAGCAACTGCAACGCGGAGGCGAATTATTACACGCCGTGACAGTACTGTCCTTCAGTGCCATCCTTCGCTCCGGCAGAGTCGGTTCAAACTTCTGATCGACCACCCATTCGCGCAGGCTGCTTTGCAAGTTGCTCCCTTTCTTCTGCTAGCAATTGGCACCCATTTTGCTTGTGGGTCGAAAGGAGATTTCAGCCATTTTTGTGAAACTCTCGGCTGCTGTCTCGGTTTCATTCCAGTGAGATCGAAATGGCGGGAACGTACCTTCCTGAGATTTTTGTCTCAAATGCCTCGGGCCTCTGCGACGGGAAATACAGACTCAAAAAGCAGACCGTGAATGGGAAGCCTGCGTGGAAGCACCTGGAGAATGGTGTCGTGATCATGTGGGATGAAAAACGTTCACATTGGATCATTGCTCCGAGCGTAGTTGGTGGTTTGGCTGGACAGAAAATTTTTTTCTCAGTTCACAGTGCCCGCTGCCGGTGGATGCACAACAGTGGTATCGGCTGAGAGTTCATTCATCCGGAATTGTTTTTGATGAGCATCCGCTGCTTGTCACAGCCACGAAGCCGCAGGATGAACAGTCCGAAAAGAAACCCGCTACCGATCCTGTATCTGTTGCCAAAGATAGAGGAGACGAGTTTTTCCGCACCAGAGATTTTCAAGCAGCCATTGCTGCTTACACAGAGGGGTTGATGGGGTTGGAGGCCGGTGGGGACCTTTTACTGTCTCGTCCTGATCTGAAACGCGATCTGTTCTACGACCGAGCATCAGCACGCATGGGGTTGGGAGATTGGCAGGGATGTTACGATGACTGTTCTCGCGCGTTGCTGTTCACTCCGAGTCATGCCATGGCGCTCTGGAGTCGTGCACTTGCGAGCGCAAAGCTGGGACAGTTCAAAAAAGCCCGAACAGACGCCATGCGAGCCCTCCACTTCTGGGACCCTGAGCGAGAAGGGCCCCCCACAGAACTAGCAGAGAAGTTTGTGAAGCGACTGAACAGTTTGACTGCCGTCCGATCCAATGAGAGCTCTTTGAGCGCTCTTGATCAATACTGTAACGAATTCACAACTGATCCCCATGATGCTTTTCAGAGAAGGAGTCGTGGGGAAGCGATGGTGGCCTACAGTGAGTCCGATCTTGAGCTCATCACCAGAATCCAGCGGCTGAGGACATCCCCTCAGGCCCACGCGGAGTCTGCTCCTCTGGTGATCGAGGCGATGCGAAAGGGGTCTCCGGCCGTATTGCGCACAGCATTCTTAGTACGAGAGAATGAATACCCTGTGCCCAAGAGAGAGGACTCCTTCGCTTTTGTGGATGGTCTCATCAAGGTTCGTCTGCCTGTCCTGCGTCTATGTGTTTTCTTCTCAATTGTGCTCTCTGACAGTGCATACATGATTTCCTTGTTTTCAAATTTGGGTAGCTGCATTTGGTCTTTGCATCTTTTGAAGAAAAAGAGACGTGTCAACGTATTTTTGTCTGTGTGGGCAGAGTTCGGCTTTTGTGTAAAGTGAAATGACGTGTCAGTGTTGGAAGTGCGGGCACTGAGCACCTCGTGTCTCACACTCAAAGGGAGTGGACGGTTTCCAGCTGTAATGCATGGATGTCCTTGCCGTGTCTGCAGGCGACAGATGAGCTGAAAGAGGTGTTTGCGTGGATGCGATCAGACAACCCGGATGAGGAGCACTGTGCTCTTCTCCTCTTGACTGAGTCAGGATTGCTGACTGCGCGACACCTCGGCAAAACGCTGAAGTGCCTTGCAGACTCCTCATTGACATCCACAGACCTACTCACAGCCGTCTTCACTTTCCTGTCCACTGACACGCAAGTTCAGCAGTCATGGGGTATGTACGAGCCTCGAAAGTCGCTGGGGGTGCATGCCCTGTACAAAATGGGGGTGCTCCCTTTGAAACAGTGGAGAGTGGTTGATGAGCAGCTGAGTGGTCTGGGGGCGATGGTAGGCGTCTTGACGCACGCATGGGGCACGTGGGGGGAATATGATCGATGGGATGCCGTCGGTCGCGTTGTTGAGCTGATTTACGAAGCCGCCCAGAACATGGAGATCGCGACTTTTTTGTTCGAACGGCTGGGTGCCCGCGAGTTTTTTGACTCCCTGATCTCTGTCCTGAACGCCCGGTCCGAGTGGGCGCATGCATATGGGGCCGGTGGAGCCCGGGGGGGACGAATGCCTTGACCAAATCGTTGAGCTTCTCGGTTATTTATTTGTCGGTACATTTTGAGTTCTCGAAAGAGCTTTCAGAGTCCGACAGAATCCTCCAGCGCGCTCTTCCTCTGACCGGGCTGTTGACTCGTGAATGGGCTGAGATGCTTCAGCAGATCCGCCCGCTCTCCGAAAGAGAAGCACAAAAACTGACCCGTGGCTCCATCGTTCGTCTTCGGGGTATTGAGAGCCCCGCCCTCCGTCGTTTCAACGCCAGAAGGGCGAAGGTGACGGCAAAGCTCCCTGATGGATCGTTCAAAGTCAGAGTTTTGTCAGAGGGGACAGCGAGGGGGGAGAGGGAGGGCACTGAGGGTCAAACGGAAGAGCGGCATGTGCTCACGCTGCCGTTGGAGAACGTCCGTGGGTGTCCGATTTCGCGTGTGTTGTTCAAGGCAAAACACTCCCCAGACGGACAAAACCTCGATGGGACGTGTGCGAACCCTGTGTGCAGTGCTGCTCCAACAGTTACAGAAGGGCAGTTGGCGACGAGATGGGCGGAGGAGAATTTGAAGAGGTGCAGTGGGTGCCAGCATGCTCAGTACTGTTCTGCAGCCTGCCAGAAGCTCCATTGGAAGGGGGGGCACAAGAAGGAGTGTGGTCTTCTCAAGGCGTGGAAGGGGGGCGAGTGAGTGAGATAGATAGAGGGAGGCACTGAACTGGCAGGAAAGGAGACGCCGGGAGAGGGTGAAAAATTGTGGGTAGCCAGTCATCCTTCACAGAGAGACGAATGTAGGGTGCGACCACCATGAGTCAAAGAGGATGGACGGGATAAATATTGTGGGCTCCTCTCGTTCTGTTGTCCCACTCCCCTCAACAGACACTACTGGACCGTTGGTTTGTTTTTCCACTTTTCTTCCTGCCTGCATGTCTTTCAGTCCGAAGTGTGCCTCTTGAGGTGTGCATGGAATTGCCTTGCCCTTGAGAACCCCAAACGTTCTTCTTTGGCGAAGCTTATTTCCGTTCGTTCTTTTCGTGCAGCCAGTCTGACTTCTTCTTGAGTGTTCATACGTCGCAGTTTCCTTGCAAGTTCCTGCACTTGTGAGAAAACATACCAACACAGCATTCCGCCGACCTTACTTCTGTTTGCTTCCTTTGTCTTAGCATATCTACGTATTGATTATGATTGCCATTGATTGGGACGCTGCTTGAATTCCTTACGGTCTGAAAGAAGGCAAAAATTAGCAAAAATTAGCAAAAATTCAAAGAGAAGGCGGGCTGAGTCTGGGGCTGAGCACTGCCTTTGGGGTCGGGGCGAGGTATGAGCGGGGTGGATGGGCGCGGCGTAGGGCAGGAAAAAACGACTGCACGTACAGCGCAGTTTGGAAAAGGCAGCGCTTTTTACTCGTTTTCTGGCTCGTTTTGAAACTTGAACTTTTGTTTGAAAGAACTTCAACAAATTAGAAACCGTTAAAAATAAACGAGTTAGAAATTACATGAGAAACCTAGTGTAGATCCACCGTCCACGTCAGATTGTTTTTATAAATACTAAGTTTAGGACTAAGTTATCGTTTAGATTTCTCTGTATGAGCCTACTAAGCGTCGCATGTAAACAAAGAAATAAAAACTTCAAAGTTGAAAGTTAAATTGATATATATGTCATTTTTTTATTTTTCATGTCAAAATATAAAGAAAAAACATTTAGAAAAACACATATACTTTCCTGTATGAAACGGTATGATCGTTGGTATCAAACCTGTCTTTGCACACAGATTAACTTTTGATCTCTCTCTTTTTTTAAAAAAGTTAACCAAGCAGACGTAGTTAATTTTTTTAAAAATTCAAAAACACATGCAACGCCTATAGCTGTGAGCCTAAGTCTAAGCATACTAACTAGCTCAGTCTAGCTGTCGGCCTAAATTTGATTGCTCAACTTGAATTTTTTAGTTTACAGTAAGAAGTTGGTGCTTTAATGTCTAATAAATTAAAAATCTAGCTAAAGATGATCATTTTACAAGTAATGCTTTCAAAATCATTCTGATCCGAGTCATTCGTTCATTCATTCACTGAGTAGTATATTGCATTGCATTGAATTGCATTGAATTGCATTGATTCATTCATTCATTCATTCATTCATTCATTCATGATTTCTTCAAATGCATGAGCTTTCATGATGCTTTTTGCAAAGAAAAATGGAGATGACAAAATTCCGGTCGCCACACTGGCATTGATCGTTTGGACTGTACGATCGGATTCCTTCTGAGAATCGGAAGGTCAGTCGGAATCAGTCCAGCATTTCTTGAACAACCTGTACTTGATCTTCACTCATCTCTATGAAACCCTGTACCGCAGCTCTCTTATGAATCCAAAGCGCGCTTGGCCTGGACTTTCGCACGATTTGATTGGCTGCGAATGCGTCCTTGCCAAAAATGTACTTGCCTAGGTAGGCCACGACAACCGTGGTTGATCGGCCCTTCCCTGCCTTGCAGTGCACAAGCACAGGATTCCCCTGGTCGATATGTTTCTTCATGAACAATGCACCCTTCGCCACCTGCAGGCGGGAAAGGTTGCAGTAATCCATTGCCTCCAGACTGCACACCTGTATTCCCAGCTCTTCATACACTGCCGCGGGCCCAGCAGACTCAACGCAACAATTCACCACCGCTTTCAAACCGTGCTGGGCGTGCAGTTTCTTGATCAAAGCAGAAGTGGGCAACCCCGTGAGGAAGATTTTGGGGCTTTTCTCCAATCCTTTTGAGGAGAGATCAATCAGATCGCAGTACTTCCTCTGCCCCAGGGCGTCCATGACCAGATACCATCCTGCTGTGGGCCAGATGGAGACATGATTGCACGTCCACACAAACGCTTTCCAAGGGAGGGAGAGTGAGTCCCACTCACGAAGCGCTGCATCCCTCTGCATGGTGATGCAAAACCGACAGAGAGCACCAATGACCAGTGCAGGCACCATCATGAGAAAGTAGACGGTAAGAGGGATGTAGGTCTCGGGGAAGAAGGGAACAACACATCGCAACACAATCCCCCAAAACCCTGTCAGGAACAGTCCAATACTGAAGGCCCCAAACCACTCAAGGCCAAGGCCGAACTGCTTCAGTGCAAAGGTCACAAAGTTTGACATTGTGTGCTCCAGTGATTGACTGAAACCTGAAAGCTTCTATTATACGGTCGAGTTACAGATGTATACATGGAAATCTGTGTGTGAGTTAGTCCTTCAAAGAGTCCAACAGAAAGGAAAGAAAGGAACTGCTGCCCTTACAGTCGATCTACACGGCATCGACGACACACTCCATTGTGTGACCACCTTGGTGTTACTCAGAAAGGAAGCGGTCACGGGACTGATCACTGTTCTGGTGCAGATCAAGTGGACCAATGATGATGCATGCACTTCGCGCAACAGAAGGACGAAAGTTCTCTTTAGTGTCTCTCTGGTCCTTTGTCGGACCAGTATGCATCTTGCCTCGGACGAAAGTTGCATGTTGCGGTATTGTTGCGGTGCTGCAAGTCGATCGCGGATCTGCATGCATGTTGCATGCATGCACATATGCATGCGTGCGTCAAGTCCACAAAAATCCCCGCGAGACCGATACGCGCCTCTTGCTGCCGAGCTAAGAAATGCAACATATCTGACAGTCAGACTGTGCCATATTGTGCCATATCAGAACAGAGCTAGAATGAGCTAGATCGAAAGAGTGACCGCCCAGTTTCCGCCTTTGCACGCCGCGCATCTGTGCCTTGGAAGTTTGAAGGTTGTTGTTAGCACGCAGCAAATGAGCTCGAGCAGATTCTATCGAAACATATACGTGGTCGGTGGGCCTGTAGATGTCTCATATTCAGTCGATCGGATCTCACGGAGACGGTAGATCAGAAGCAGCGAGAGCCATCGTGGCAAACGAAGGAAAGGCAGTCGATGCTGCATCGAGAGTGATGTCCATGCACGCGCGGACAGAAGGGCATCCGTCGGATGGCAAGCCATCGGGCATGGAAGCTTCAGTTCGAGGTTTATCATCCGTGGATTCGCATCCGTATCAAGCGTCGTTTTCTGACGCTCCTGGCCGCTATGGAACGCAAAAGATCTCTGGCCTTTCTTGTGAAGGTCACGGGCTCACCCTGCATGAGAGAGACCGTCCAGGGCCAATCCACAAAGCCTTTTCTCATGCTGGGCCCGTTCGTCCCCTCCATCCCTCTGCCGACGTGAAAGAGGAGCGTGAGGGACGAAAGGCTAAGGCCAAAGAGGAGTTGAGAGATTTGTTGCGGGGGAGACGACAGAATTTGAGAGAAAAGAAGAGTGGAATGAAAGGACAGAACGATGTGACGACTTCAGAGTGTGCACTTCCAGGCTATTCCTCTGTCCCTGCTGTTCACTCCCGTTCTCTCTCCTGCCTGTCCTTTCCCGTTAGAGGTGAAGAAGAAGCCGATCCCCACACTCATGAACCCCGTCCCCCTCCCCTGCCTCCCACAGGGGAAAGGCCAAAACGTGGCCCCTCCTCTACGGAGTACAGGAGAGAGATATTCAGCCATGATCCTTCTGCTTCACATAAACAGAGACGAACTGAGGTCGGACAGGAAGAAAAGCACCCTGATAGAAACCCTCTAGAACACTCTGCCTTCTCCCAGACTTCGTCTTCTTCTGCGCTGAGAGACCTCTTGAGAGAGCGTCCGCGCAGTCGGAGAGGGGCGCGAAGGGGAGAAGGCGATGGTACTTCGAAGAGACACACACCCGCCTCTCCCCTGTCTCTTTCTTCCGCCGGTCCTCCAGCTTCCCCGTCTCCTTCCGTCAGGGTCTCCTTGTTGGGAGTGCGGACGCCCGTCAGCACCCCTTTGACTTGTCCAGCCGATGGAGGTCCTGTATCCCTTCCCCTCGCGGGGGGGGACGGGGCCCAGGTGAGGCAGGGTGGCGCCGGAGGGGAAAGGGGCAATGGGGGGTGGAGGGATCGAGGGTCTGAGTTGAGAGGTTCTGTACAGGAAATTTGGGGAACGTCGGATGATGACTCAGACAGCACAGGCTTTGCAGAATCTGTAGAGACAGAATTGATCCGAATCCTTGCAGGCAGAGGGGGGAAGGAGAAGAGGAAAGACCAGATGGGAAGCAGCAGCCAGAATAATGTAAAGGCAAGGAAGAGGAACGGGGGGATGTGGGCAGAAGGAGGACGAGCGCCTATTCATGGAGACCTGGTCTCTGTCAGGTCCACTGCTGCTGAACCCTTGCCCCCCCATGGTTCCTCCTCTGCATCAGCACGTCCTTGTGGAGAGACTGCAGAGTGCCCTGTGGAGAGTGGATGGGCGACCCCCGTGATTGAATCTCCGTCGCTGCCCAGTCGTAGGGCAGGCCGTCCAACCGACCGTCAGGGGAACGCGAATGAGGCACAGAGAAGGGGAGGGGTGCAGCCAAGCACTGAGGAGGGGAAGGTCAAAGAGACCGGACGCGAGGATCCCCTGCTCTCTCTTCTCCGTATGTTCCCTTCTAAGACGTCTCTCAGACAACTCGCAGAGACCAGATGCCTCCCCGTCCCTCCACTCCCCCCACCCCCCCAACCAGTCTCATTTGAAGAAAAACCGTCCCCCGAGAGGAAGGGTGGGGCGACAGAAGTCCCCAGCCAGGCCTCTCTCTCTATTCCAACGCCCCCTGATCCTTTTGTGTCGCCTCTAACGCTGTCCTTCAAGAGAGAAACCCCACCCTTCGTCTCCCCGTCCCTTCCCACTGCCCCCCTTGTTAAGCATGAAACAGACATTCCGCAAGAAAGTGCCCGTGAAGGCGACCTTGAGAAGGACTTCCCCCAAACTGCCCGCAGAGAGCACCAGAGAGACATGCCTGATGCCTCATCTGCCTCTTCTGTTCGCAGAGGAATCCAGACTGCCGTTGCCTCATCACGTCACTCCCCCCTTGGACGTGTCCGGACTGAACAAGAAAGTCCAGAAGGGGGAGCAGACACTGAGACTCATCTAAAGAGAAGAGAACTCCAAAACACCCCCCCGGCCCTCCCATGCCCTTCTTCTTCTCGTCTCAAGCAGAGGCCCACCTCTCCCTCTCCCGTCAGGGCCTCACCACACCCTTCCTCTCCTATTCAGGAAAGGGCACACTCCCCCCTGACTGCCCGACAGAAGCCGCTTCAGACCGTGTCCATGTCCAGAGAGGTGAAAGAGGACGGGGGAGACAAAGAGGAAGGACGGGAAGGAGATCCCCCCACGGTGATCCGAACAAAGGGGGACGTTTATCGGAGTCGAGTCAATGGAGAGTTGCGACAGCAGGGTGGGGTGCGGCTTCAGTTCAGCACTTCCGCCTCTCCTCGTTCACTTGAGGCTCAAGAGGAGAAGGGGGGCAATGAACCGCCTGGAGTCCCCCTCGTCCCCACGTCCCCCTCTCACATCAGTCTGACAGTTGAGGAGAGGGGAACGGAACAGTCGAGGAATCTGAGAGTTGAGAACAGGGAAGAGGGGGGTGAGGGGGAAGAGAGAGGAGGTGAGATTCGAGTGGTGCAGGAGGAAGCAAAAGAAAAGCGGTCGTTCGAGCAGAGTTCTTTCTTCCCAAAAAGAAACGAGGAAGAGGGAGAAAAGGTTAGTGAAGCAGACGCAGAAGTCATTATTTGCAGTCCTGGATGCGTTGCACCTCGCCAGGCCGTGTGCTCTCCGACCGCTGCATCTTCTGTTCCTGCTAGTCGTGAGGTCGGGATGGACTCCGAGAACGGGGAGCCATTCCGACCTCCATCTTCTCAGAGGCCTTTGAATGCATGGGGGGAGGAAGGGGGGGGATCTTTCGAGAGGAAAAAGGGAGTTACAGCAGGGAGCACAAAGTTCGACAGAGAAGAAGGACAGCGCATCCTTGAGGACGAAAGAGGCAGAAATGTCCGAATGAGACTTGTAGAGACAGAAAGACAGAGACAGGTCGTCAAGGGAGAAGACTCTGACTCTCCCTCTTCGCCCTTCTCTGTCCCCTCTCTCTCCTGCCTCTGGTCCCTGTCGATCAATCGGAACCAAAAGGAGAAAGTGCCCAGAGAGACCACCCGTCTAAGTAGGGGAAAGGGGGGAGGGTCAGCAGGTTGGCGGGAAACCGTGGCAAAATGCACTGCTTCCCTCGGACATCGGGAAGCTTTGCATAACAAAGCAGAGAGGTCTCGAGAGAGTTTAGAGCCGCTAAGAAGCAGCAGAAGCCAAGGGAGGGGGGTTGACGAAGGAAGAGGAGGGTTTGGGTTTGCAGGGGATGCAGACGAGACGGAGACGGTTTCCTTCGTTGCGTCTGCCGCACCTCAGACTCCATCAATCGCTCGTGCTTCCAGGTTTCTGGAGCTTCCTGACTGCGAAGAAGAGGAGGAGGATTTGGAGGCAGCCATCATGAGGATGCACTCACCGCCTCGCCCCCCCTCTCTGAGAGAGGTCCGTACTGAACATCATGAGAGAGGAAGAGGAGGAGGAAGGGGAACTCTGCCCTCGGTCCGGGAGGGAGGAGAGCAGGAGGGGCCTCAGTATGTTCAGGAAGGAGAAGGGGAAGAGACTGAGCAGGGACTCGGGCTGGACGAGTGTGGGGGGCATGCTGACTATTCTGAGTCGGAAGGGGAGGAAGAAGAGAGAGAACTGGACCCCCGACTGGCTGCCCTCGGGGTTTGTGAAGAGGATGTCAGAGATGTCAGTCAGTCAGTCAGTCAGTCAGTGAGTCAGTCGGGCAATTCGATGAGGGAATTTGTCCCTTCTTTTCCATGTCGTATGTGGTGCTCTCTCCCCCCCCCCCCTCTCTCTCTCTCTCTCTAGCTGCTTTCGCTCTCGCCTTCCCTGACTCTGGGTAGTTGGAGGCGCTATCCGAAACGCCTTCGGTTCATACGCCTTCTCTTTTCTTCCGCACAGCCAGTGAGTCGTGCGTGCAGTGGTTCAAAATTCGTTGTATGGGTCCACTTCCTTAAGGGTCCTTCCTGCTCTTCTTTCTCTGTTTCTTGCAGGTCCACGCATCCATTTTTTTTTCATACAGAATTCTTTTTACTTTTCTAGTATGAAAATGAATGCATGAATTTTTCTTGCAGGTCCACGCATCTTGGTCCGCACTGTTTCGGTCTTTGAAGTGAGTCTCTCTCTCTCTCTCTCTCTCTCTCTCTTCGTTTCCTTCCTTTTCAGACCCTTTTTGATGTGGTGGAGCTTGGACTGAGGAGAACCCCGAGAAGGGAAGAAACAGAGCTGCGTGCAGGAAGGAAGAAAGAAAGAAATGAGTGATGTGAAGCAACAAAATTTTGTTGGCACGCAGAATTAAAGCGCAGAAAGGAAAAACTGCCTTCTTGCGAAATACGATTCGGGCCTGAACGTTTTATACCGCGTGTTTCAATTCACCCATCTGGCTGAAGATTCTTTGTGTCGTCTGAATTAATGGACGGACAAAAAACTGCTGGTGTGTCAGACAGAATCTCTCCTCTTCTCCTCGATATTTCTGTCACTGCAGGGCCCTCGCCGCAGGGGGAGGAGACAAGACGCTTCCACCGTCGGAAGAAGTCAGATTGACCGTGGGCTCCCCGGCTTCACAAACGCACTTCGGGATTTCTGTGGGATCTGAAGACACGAAAACGGCCCCTCTTACTTCTGAAGACGCTCCTTTCCTTTTCACTGCGGACGGGGAAGGAGAGGGAGAAAATCCCCACTGTTTGAGAGAGACCGACACTGCTAGGGAGAAGTTGCAGAGAGAAGAAGAAGAAATGGTATGCGACGAGAAGCCGCAAGCCGTGAAGACGAAGAAGAAGAAGCGGGCCCTCTCTGAGATCAAGACTCTTCTCACGTCCTTTTTGAGTCATGTGTGTTCTGTACAGCAAAACATCATCTTGGCAAGAGTGGAAAGGGAAAAGGAGAGGGAAAGAGAAGATGAACGTCAGAGGGAGAAGAAAGAGGGATGGGGACCTCCTGGAAGAAGTCGAATGGCCCAGCAGACAGCTGCGGGGGAGGGTGTGGGGGGCCTGCGGGAGTCGATGGCTCTGGCTCGGAGTGCAGACAACCAAGAGGTAAGTGAA
>JAHBMJ010000501.1:24296-46440 GCA_018398765.1 Chromera velia | reverse complement strand
TGCTCAGCGATCAGGAAATTACTCAGTTTGGACTGACACTTGGATAAACACAGGTTCGTCCTCTTCCTCATCTTTTGCCGGTGCTGCCATCCTAACCTAGAGTCAGCCTTTGTCCTCTGTCAGAGGCCCAGGCCTAGTGCTCCACCTCCCAAATGGAGCCGAACCTCCACTTGTGTCTGATTATGCCCCCGGAGACCCCTTTTCCAATGATGGTCAATCGGGAAAAACGATACGGGTCTTACAGAGGACCCTGACAGAAGAACATCAGTCGAACTTCTCCTCCTCCTCGACATCCCACCCCTTTGCACCTCCCCAACCCCTTGACCCCGAAGCTTCTTCTCAGTTGACCACGTTGATGTTAGGACCAGCTAGGCAAATACAATCAGAAATGCAGCCTGAGAATGGAGCGGTTGTTGGTTCTTTGAAGGAAGGCCGATCTGTCAGGCTCACTCACAAGAGAGCCTTGCCAGCGAATGAACCTGCCAGTGGCACCGGCATGGAGGAACGTTGGCTCGTCAACATCCCCATGTTGCTGAGAAGCCTTCAACGGATATGCACTTCTGTGCCACGACCCAAGACGTAGGGAGAGTACCCCATACGCGTCCTCCTCGATGGTGCTACGGATGAGTGCAGGGTCGTTAGTGGGGCCACGCTGCAAATAGAACCGAAAGACGGTGCCATTGAAGTCCCAGATCCCCTCAAGAGAATCCTTCTCAGACAACTGAAACCGTACACCCTTAAAACGACTGATGGACAGCCCCCCACCTCGGTCCCCTCTATGGTATGGAGGCGGGCGTTGCGAAAAAAGGGATACCCCCAGTCCGCACCTTTGGCAGTCTACCCAACCAGCCACTGGCTACCAAGTGTTGAAGACAGGGAGTTTGCGATTGTCCAACCTACAAAAGATGGCACAGGGGATTCGGAACAACTGATTGGTTTTTTCAGTGGAAAGAACAACCTTCTGCATCTGCCAGTGGGTCGGGGGGACCAGTGTCTGTTCGATGTTGAGCGCGTGCTTGCCCCTGCATAAGAAAATGAGGAGGCTCAAGCTATCATGACACGTCTCCTAAAAATATCTTTCTGCTCCCTCCCAAACAACCTCCTCAAATTCCTGCTTGAAAACGAAGGACCAAACGCCTCTGATCCCTCCCGACTGCCTTTCCACCCACCTGACAAGAGCTGGATCTTTAGTCGCGTTCACCTCTTCCATCTAGAGAGGTTTGACGAATACCATTCAGCAGCGAGAGAGGAGATGCGTGAGCGAGGAGACACGAACCCAGATGAGGACTAAACGAAAAGGATGGCTGATGAGGTACTTGACAGTGTCTTGCCTGAGCGCCTTCGCATACCTTGCAGCGCTCGCAGCCTCATCGATGAAAACCACAGACTGCAGGCTTTTCCCTACATTGATTACAATCCATCCAACCCTGCCATTGCTCCTCCGAGTGGTCTAGTGAGATGAAAAGGCATTGATCCCCGTCTCACAGCCCACGTCATCCTGAAAAAGCTGGACAGACCTGAATTTTTCAGGTTGTGGAAAGCCACTCGAAAGTCCGGTGCTAAGATTCCGGAGAAGTGGGAGGATCTTTTCATCTCTGAAGAAAAGCATATGTGGAAGCCCCACAACTCTATCCTGGCTCTGCGACACAACACTTTCAAACCCCTGTTGAACCGAATGTATGCGAGTGCCGATGCATGCAACATTTGTGAGGTTCAACAGTTGGACCCTCGAGCATGCCTCGGACACAACTCGTACAACTGCCTCACCAGCAGTGGACTGACCTCCTGCTGCAGACACCGGCCTGGACTCCAGTACAGTCGGAAGGATGGCACGTTTTTCCTCTGCATCTGTGAACTAGACCCCACATGCACCTCCTGCTCGTGTCCAGGAGGGGCAAAGTTCAGAGAGATTCGGGATGAGCCCCTTCACGGGGAACTCAGGCCCTTGCTTGGATGGTTTGTGAGGAAGCGTTTCGAGCTTGAGCCAAATGAATGGGACAAGCTTCCGTTCTCTCTAGCCACCGTGTTTTGACAGATCTTTGTCCACGTTTTTTCTGTCGCACAGAATCCAACGGAGGCACAGCAAGAGGACCGCCCTCCCAATCTGGGGTCAAAGCTCTACAAAGCGTCTTTGCTGAGGGTCGAACTCCCAGCCCAGCGGTGGCACGGAGTTTAAAAAGCAGAACCATCTCTGTCTTTGACCAAGAATCAAAAGCATAAAATAGCAGTAAGGCAGAGGTTGACCAAGTCCTTTATCAGAGACCTCAGTCCTTCGATCAGGCTGTCTCTGAGCGACCTGCATGTTCCAACTGGGGTTCACCCTGACGATGTTCGGGCCGCGGCCCCTCCTTGCCCAGGGGTAGCCGACACCAGATTGCAGTCGGTCCCAGAAGAGCCCGCTGTTCCTTCCAACTTCAAAGAGGAATCGGAAATAGGCCATAATTTCCTCTTTCTTGAGGCCCTCTATCAAAAAAAATGGGAGAGGCTCACGGAAGGGCAGATGGTGTTGACACACTGGCAATCGACTGGCAGTCAAGTTCCGTCTGCCCGGGCTCTGATTGATCTGATCTGGAAGTCGATCTTGCCAGACAGACTGAACACATTCATTTTGATTCACCCTCTTGTCTTCCTGCTCGATCTGCTGACAGACAGTAATGGACACCCTCCAGCTTTTCTCATCCCCATATGGCTCAGGCACACGCCCAGTGAGCCTAGGGCGAAAGCATCCACCCTGCTCCTAAACTGGGTGGTCTTGATGAGGATTTGGGGGTCCGCTGTTTTTTTTCCTCCGGAAAAGCAAGACCGGTCCAGGCTGGGAAAGGGCGGTCAGATTGATCAAGGGTCCGACGGCTTTCCCCTCCCTCAACCCTGCGAGAAAAGCTTTTATGCCTGGCTTCTTCATGAAGTTACTCAAAAGCCCAGGCAGGCTGTGCCTCCTTCCTCCTCTTCATCTACGGGTCTCTCCCTCCACCGCCCCCGCCCTCCGCGTCTAACGCTACCAGTACCCTTACCCGCAGAGGAAGCGCCCTCCCGTTTATCGGCTGCGCCAAGCACGCCGCGTTCCCAATTTCTGGATCAGTGTCTGCAATCCTTCCCCCCTCAAGAAAGAAACACCACGAGAAAGAGGCTGAGAATCCATGATAAGCGACACTTTTTCGCCTGTCTTCAGAGAATTTGCGATTGATATCATGCGCTCTACAACCCGACGGCACGTCGGGCCCAGCAGATCCGGATCCATGTGGTAGCGGATACTGCCAGTTCCATTGACATCATGAGTGTCGATGAAGGTATCCACCTCCAACTGATCTTTAACAGGGATGGGGAGCTCCACCCAAACCCCGCCTTCTTTGCGAGAGGGGAGTTTTCGAATGAGAAACAGATGATTCAAGGAGGGGGCACTCAATTCCCTTCACTGAGCCGCGGTCTTATCCGAATTCGGATGGATAACACTCGACTACAGACTCTGCGCTCATCCGGGAAGACCCTAGTCCACTTTGCCAAATTTGGTTTCCGAAACCACTTCCTCATTTTTGGTCTCAGTTGGCTCCGACGTTGCTCCTTCAATTGGAGAGAATTGGAGCCATACAGAGATGGAACCCGACATATCGAGATCCTCCATAGAAAAAACCTTCAAGGAATTGAGACGGGATGGAGCCGCTGGCTTCTTCCCGTCGATATCGATCTGATTCACACTCGGGTCATGTTTCTCCAGATCAATGAAGCCCCCCCTGACACCCACCTTTTCCACCCCGATACCCCCTTTTTTCACCCACCCGTCTCCTCTGCACGCCGTCAAAGAAGCCCGAGGGAACGTGCCATGGATGGGACGGGTGGCAGGGCTGGAGCCCGCCCGGCAGCCTTCTCCCCCGACCCGACTCAAAAGGAACCCAGTCTCCTCGATGGGACCCTCAGTCCCCTGTCCCTCGCGGGGGACCGCGACGAGAGACCCATTTGGGCAAGGAGGACGTCCTCACCAGACGCCCCCCTCAGGAGAACGAGAACAGCAGCCAGCTTCTCTCCCCCAGTGTTCCCCAGAAGCCCGTTAAAAAATTTGTTGGAGGAGAGTCGTCGGGAGGAAAGCGCTCTGGGCATGCAAGAGGAAGAGCAGTATGCAGACGAGGACCAACCCGAAATCAACCCGTATCAGCAATGGGAGACGGAGCAGGACGCAACGGAGATGCAATTGGAGAAGCAGCAGGAGGAAGCTCCCCCGCCTGCCCCCGAATCTGCAGAGCCGATGCAGTTGGTGGAGCAGCAGGAGGAAGCTCCCCCGCCTGCCCCCGAATCTGCAGAACTAATGCAGTTGGTGGAGCAGCAGGAGGAAGCTCAACCAACTGCCCCCGAACCTGCAGAGTCGATGCCGATAGACGAACATCGAGAGAGCGAGGAAGAATTGGTCGATTACGACCTTTAAATGAAACGGAAACAAGTCAACAGAATGTTTTTATTTCTCTCACTTCCTTGTCTATGCCTCCACCTCCTGCATTGAATGATCTTCCCTCTTGTCCCCTCCCCCCTCGACACTCTTCCCCCTCCCGTCCCTTCTCTTCTCCTCTTCCTAATGTGCAAGTCCCAAAGCAGTCAAAGATTTTGCCTCCGAAAAAACGACTGCGCTCTCCTTCTAAGAGCAAGAAGTCAAGAAGGAAAGAGCGAGGCCGCAAGAGAAAGGAAAAGTTCGATCGGGAGGTCGGACAGCGTTGTCACTCGCAGTCTCGCTCAAAGCGACGTTCCTTTAATCAAAGAAAGAGCAACCGAAAGAAACAATCGGACTCTATTCATGCCACAATGTTCTTTACTTCTTTTGTTGTGTCTCAGATGTTTACTCCTCCCTCCACCTCTACTCCCCCTCCTCCTTTTTTTCTTTACGCTGGTGCTGGTAATTCTGACTCTCCCTTCGACGAAGTTTCTTTCCTTTGTGACCCTCTTCCTCCTCAACTTACGCAAATCTATTCAGATCATTTCTCACCTGCAGTTTTTTCTGACTCAGTTGAGAAAGGAGGCCCTTTCTGTCTCTTTGGATCTTTTACTTCAGAAGAGAACAGACTGACAGCAGAGAACCTCCAACGAACGTCTTTGTCTTCTTCTTTTCTTCCCCTCTCCTCTTCTATGCACGAACTTTTTTCTTTTAAAAGAAAGGCCACTGACCATTTTTCGTGTTGTTCTTCCTCAGCTGCTGTACGGGAGGAAGAGATGATCGGGACGAGATCTCATCTGCAGAGTACACATGTGCATCTTCAGTTTGTTTTTCCAAAAATTCCGATTCATCTGACTGCATCTTTGCCGACGTGCCCGACGGCAAGCGTCCTAATAAGGTGAAAGTCAGTGCAGAATATGCACGTGAGTACCTGCAGTATGTACATCAGGAAGTGGGGCACATGAGTGGAAAGGCTCTTTACACTCTCGTCTCTCCGTATCTAGCCGTGAGAGGCCTGAGAAAAATGTGTGAAGAACTAAGAGCAGAGTGCAACACTTGCCTGCAAGTCCACGGTCTCCCAAGGCGCCTTCGTGGACAGAGAGGCTCTCATCTGAGAACTCGTGCCCCCCTGTAGCAGATAGCGGTGGACACAATTTTTTTGTATGGTCAACCTGTCTTGACGGTCATGTGTGAAGCGACAAGTTTCCTCATGGCCATCCCACTGAAAGACATGAAGGCAGACACTGCATGGAAAGCTTTTGAGGAAGGATGGTTGAGACCTTTTGGCTGTCCTCTCTCTTTTCGTGGGTTTGTAAAAACGGACAATGGGAGTGAATTCAAAGCCGTTTTCTCCTCCATGCTAGAGGACTTGGGAGTTAGACAGTTGGGGACCCTCTCCGGTCTACCTCGGGCCAACGGGCTGCTCGAACATCGGCATAACGATTTGAAACGTCTTGTCGAAGCAGCTCTTTTAGACAGAGGCCTAGAAAAACGGTACTTCCATCAAGTTCTTCCTCGCTGTGTGTCTCAACTCAACCTCCTTCCCTCTGTCAACTCTGACAAAAGATCACCGTACAAACGTCTTACGTCTCAACGTCTTCTCCCTCCCTCTCTTGAATGCATGCTTGCTGAAGTTCATAAGAAAGGTCCGACAGCGCTCTCTCCCCTGAACTTGACTGTCAGAGAAAGAGTGTATTGGAAGAACCCTCGAAAGACCTACCGCTCGCTCGACATCAAGTGGCGGCTCTTTGAAGTATCCTCTCTCGTCCCTCACTCCCGCTTCCTCGTCTATTTGACTCCCATCTCTGAGTCTGAAGAGAGACTGCAGAGTAAGGAGTATCTTGCCCACTCTTCTTGTTTTGTTCGTGCACCTTTTCACCCCCTCCCTTCTTTCTCCCGCCCTGCCCTAACTGATCGCCAGTCGCAGTCTGAGAGACCCCCTGAGACTAGAGGGGATCTTTTTATAGAGGTACCAAGTGATGACAAACCACAAGAACCAGCTCGGTCTGCAAGCGATCAGTCAAAAAAGAAATCTTCCTCTTCTTTCTCTTCTTCTTCCATTCCTTTTGCAGAAAGCATGGAGTTCAAAAGTCAAAAAGACTCGTTTCCTGTTGGGTTGGCCTCGGCCGGCCCTGTCCCAATCAATGAAAGAGAGGCACAGTCTTCAAAGGATTCTCGTTCGCTTCCAGATGAAAGACAGACCGATGAAGTCAGAGCGGGAAAGAAATCTGTATCTCAGTCTGCCCATTCTTGCTCTTCTTCTTCTTATTCTTTTCCACGTATTCTTGAAGGAGAACCTATTTTTTTGTTTTCTGAGCCTGTCCTCCCTCAACCTCCCTCTTCCCAAAGAGAACCCAAGTCAGAAAAAGACACTGAACGCCAGAGTTTACTGACCCCTTCTCCTTCAGATGGAGAGACGTGGCGTTTCACAGTCCAGAGAAACCCAGAGCTGTTGAAGAAGTGTCCATTGATCTTCTGGAAGGATGAGGAGCTGCAGAGAGGCATGGTTGGAAGGAAGGTTGGGGTATTGACAGATGGATTTCTTCTTGTGCATGTATGGGGGTCCTATTCACAAGGACAACTGTGTGAAAGAGTCCTTGCCCCACAGTTTCATCGTCCCAACAACACCATCTGTTCCACCCTGACTCCTTCACTCACTTGCTTTCCTCACATCCGAAAGGTGTCGCCTTCTTGTCTGAGAGAATCAGAACTTTTTCTTTCTTCTTCTCGTTGCTTGCTTCCTAATGCATGTGCAAAAATCGCAAAGCATTTTGACTCAGCCTCAATCTCTTGTCTTGGACTCAATCAGAGCAAGACAGCAGACGCGATCAAAAAGACAGAGGACTGGTTGAGAAAAGCACTCAAACTGTCTCCCGATCTTACTCTTCGGGAGATAGAAACGGCGTCTACTGACGTTCCATCAGATAGCGAGGAAGATAAATCGAATCAGCTGATAGAAAGTGCTTTCTTTTATCTTGATGGTCTAACTGACCCTTCACAGTTCCGAATTCCTCTTTACTCTTCTAATGTCCCCAGTCCCTCTCTCCCTGATCTGTCCTTCTCGTCTTCGTCTTCTTCTTTTTCTTCTTCTTTGTCTTCCTCCCCGTCCTCTTCAGCAGCTGCAGAAGGAGAGAAACAGGCTCATTGTTTTGCTGCAGGAGCAACGCATCAGAAATTCTCAGTGCGTTGCCTCTCTCCAGATCAGGTGACAGACTTTAAGGCAGCCAGGCAGAAGGAATTAGACAAATTTGAACGTTTTCCTGTATTTAAGGCAGTTCCAGTTCAGTCGGTTCCCAAGGGTTCAGTCGTCTTGCCTACACTGTGGGTAGACACCTTGAAACTGAATGATGAGGGTGAAAGGGAATTCAAGTCGAGATGGGTGATTCGGGGAGATCAGGACCCGCGAAAAGGTCTCGAGGTGGCAACTGACCCATGTCCGCCCGAGAATATTCACCTGATGCTACTTGTAGCACTCAGTAGCGCAGGTTTCGACCCGTCTTTCATCAGTACTGTAGACGTAGACAATGCATTTCTGCAAGCACCAATGAATGACACAGTGTATGTACTCCCCCCGAAAGAACATCCTGACTATGGTAAAAAGCTCTGGCTGTTGCAGCGATACATGTATGGACTCTCTGAAAGCCTCCTCCTTTTTCAAAAATTTCTTGAATCAAAACTTCTCAAACATGGATGGGTGAAATCACCCCTCCGGGGAATTTGGTGGAAACTGTCGACTGATGGGGAAGTGCTTGCATTGATGTCCCTCTATGTCGACGATGTCTGTGTTGCCAGCCTCAGTGGCCCAGCAGAGAGCCATCTGCAGGAGATTATGCAAGAGGTCGAATGTAAGCAGATCAAACCACTACAGAGGTACGTTGGAGTGTCCTATGAGGTCACAAAGGATGAGATCTGGTGCTCACAGGAGTCTTATGCAGCTAGTTTGAATGACAGAGGTGTTAGACCCCTGGTCAATCCCATCCCCAACGCAGCAAGAAAGCAAGCAGACACTTCCCCTCCCCTGAACAAAAAAGAGACAAAAGCCTTCCAACAGAGTCTTGGTGAGCTTTCTTACCTGGCCTCTTTCACGCGTCCTGATTTGGCATACGGTACAAGTCACATGGCACAGTGGAATGCCGTTCCGACCGTAAATGCTTTTGGATGGCTCCAGCGACTTGTCTCCTGGGCTCGTGCACACTCCCTCCGTGGAGTGGCAGTTCCCTGCTCTCCCAGAGCAGAGCCCCTGCATGTTGAATTACATACTGATGTATCTTTTGGCACCCCAGCCCATCCCGAGCCTCAAATCGGGTGGGTACTCACCGTCTGTGGATGTCCCCTTGCCTGGAAGCCCATCAAACCGAAGAAAGTAGCAAAATCCACAACGGATACGGAATTCATTGCTGCAGAGAACGGGGTCGAACTTCTCTCCTCTCTCCTCCCTTTCTTTGAGAAGCTTTGGCCGAAAGTACACAGAACCCTTTGGTCTGACAGTCACGATCTCGTGTCCCTGGTCGGTCAACCTGTCCATTCTGGTGCGAGGGCAACTCAATAGTCCCTTGCCGCTGAAATTGACGACCTGCGAGAGAGAGAAGCAGTAGAGACGTCTCTAGTCAGCATATTGCAGAAAGCAGTGCACCAGGATGTTCAAGAGAAGTTCATTGCCCTTGAGCATATCTCGACTGTCCGGAACCTTGCGGACCCTCTCACAAAGGGAAAGAGTACGCATGAGCTCTACCGACTGTTAGAACAGAAGGGAAGGGAAGCGCGGAAGGGTGCGACACGTCCTCCTCCTGACCCACAAAGGAGGCCTATTCTTCTGCAACCTGACCTTCAAGTAGAAGTGTCAGTGTTCTTCGAGAATGGGAACCGAGCTCAAACCACTTTCTCACAATTTTCCCCACGCTTTCCCCTCATCTGTCCGACTCGTGCTCTTCGTGATGCATCTGTGACTCCTCTCTCAGCCTTTCACTTCCGCACGTTCTCCCTTGCCATGGCTTGCTCAGCTTGCCATCAAATAGGACATTCATCCGAC
Organism: Chromera velia; assembly: GCA_018398765.1. NCBI lineage: Eukaryota > Chromeraceae > Chromera > Chromera velia. The sequence goes on along the minus strand of JAHBMJ010000501.1, from coordinate 36,997 downwards.
ACATGCCCTGATGTGGAGGCAGAACGCAAGGGAAGAAAGGAACTCTACCTTGAGCGAGCGGGACGTACTGGCAAAGGGTGTACATTCTGTGCTGCGATCGGCTTCCTCAGCAAGGCCCATCGAGCAGCAGATCACACGGTTAACCAGAGAATGCCTCCAACCACACCGGCTCCTGTCATCCTGATTGGGCGCCTGGTGCGGCCTCAAATCCTCTGAAGTGCACCCTTCAGGACCTGTATGAATGTATGAATGCATGGCATTTGCTTCATTTTTTCTTCCTCTCCCTCTTCTCTTCCTATGCATGCATTCCTCTCTCTCATTGTGTACATCAACAAAGACCAGGCCTGGCAACACCACAATGAAATTGAATGCCTCTCTTGAAGGTCTCCCCCTCTTTCTTCTTTCTTTGAATATATATGATCGCTTCTGTTCTTTCATTCTTTCCTTTTCTCACTGCAACTACACAACCCCAATTCAACCTCCACTTGAATTCCACACAAGCCATAAAGTGAAGGAGGGGCGCTCAAAAAAGAGATTGAAAAAGAATAAATAAAGTGAAGGAGGGGTGATCCCCCGCAAAAACATTGACAAAGTGAAGGAGGGGCCCCTTCTCACAGTTTTTTCCTTCAGACGAACAAACCTGCATGCGAATCGGATTTTTTCGGTCACTCCATACATGCATGGAGCTTGACTATAAAGAACCATAAAGTGAAGGAGGGGGCGGCGCGACAAAGCGCTATGCCCTTCCTCCGGAAGACAAAAGAAGGAATACAGACAGCTGCCACAAGAAAGACCAAGTGAGTCAATGGCATGAAGGGAGGGGGACGCCTCACCCTTTGCCTGGCAGACTGACTCTGACCTCTCTTCTCTTCTCTGTTTGTTTCTCTTCTCTTCTCTTCTCTTCTCTTCTTTTCTGTGTTTCGATTGTTTCTTCTTTCTCACCCGGCCGGGACCCCTCCCCCTCCTTTTCTGTCATGATTTGTCTTTCTCCCCTCTTGAAACAGCTAACCGTGAGAATCAAGCCACGTTTTTTCTCTTCAGCTTTTTCCTTTTTCTGACACTTCTCTTCTTACGTCTCACTGAATAAGCAATTGATCATTTATCCTTCTGTCCCACTGTGCACCCTCTTCTCTCTCCCCAATGAATGCATTTGTGTACATAAATGCATACATGCAAGTGAAAAAGAAAAAGACATTTAATTCCTGCAAGACCATGATGAAGAAAAGAAAGTGCGAGACTGTCAGTCGAACCTACCCATCTCTTAGCAGACCCTTGCACCCAGCCAATGCGTGTCTTCTCTCCCTCTTCTCCTCTTCTGCGAACACAAGCAGGACGAATGCATGAATGATTCTGGTGGTCGGCCCTCAGGCCGAACAAGAATCTGGTTTCTCTCTGTGCCTTCTCTTCTTAGACTCTAATCTCGACTGCTGCTGACAATCCTACAAGAAGAAAAATGCCCTCAAAGGAGTCCACGTCAAAGCACCAGGTGTCCCCCCACCAATTGTGCGAGACTCCCTAACAGCAGCATACATGAGCATTTTTGTTGAGACTGGATTCGAAAGAAAGAAAGCTGGAGGAAACGGATTCACCACTGGAGTTCTTCTTGCATTTTAACCTGTTCTGTGTTTGTTTTGGAGGTTCCCTTTTTTCTTCAGTTTTGTCTTCAGAAGAAAAGAGCAGTCTAAAAGAAGCAGGGAAAGGAAAAAGATGACTACGTCGAGTTTGCACTAACCGGTCAAGTCCATGCCTCTTATGTCTCCATATGTCTCCCCTTCCTTCCTTCCCGATCACGTAAGTGTCAGGAAGAATAAAGAGGACTGACAAGACGTACCAACAGCTGCAGCTCGAAGATCTGCAGTCTTTCCTCGTTACCTGCAGTCAAAAGACATATGAACGTGCGAAATGAGACAAGAGAATTCATGTAAGCATGCGTGATCTTAATGTTCCTCTCCCCTTTTTCTCATCCCCGGTCTCAACGGAGTTTGATGCATAGAATTACTTGGCCACTTCATGAAAAAGTGGCTTCGGTCTTTCTTTTTTTCTTTGTTTTCTGTTGGTTGATCTAGGTACCTTGCCCTTATCGATCTACCAATTCGTTTTTCTTTGTGTGGTCTCCCCAAACTTGAGAGAAATTGCCGACTTGACCTCCCTTCCCCCATACCGCCCTTCTTTTCTTACAACTGTCAAGCCTGGCTTTCTCTCTCTCGCTGGAAGATTACCAAAAGAAAGAGTTCCTAACTTCTCGTTTTCTGACGCTCCCCCCTTTCTTTCAATCCCTTCGTCCCCGGTACCATAACATCATGTGAATCTTGAGGACAGCGTGAATGCATGCATGATGCGGAATGATGGTGTTTGTGAATGAATCATCACCACACCCACCCACATCACAATCAACTCAACCAACCGGTTTGTCTTGCCACTAAGTCATCATTTGAAGGATCCTCTATGACATACACAAAGCCAGAAAGACATGCGAACGGACCTGGTTGTTGGTAGATGATGGAAGTAGGAAGATGGTGATGACATGCGATTCGGAACTGGCGCCGTCTCCTTGTCCATCTCATTGCCCCCCCCCCCCCTTCTCCCCTTCCTCATCACCAACCTTTCTCCTTTCTCCTCAGCCCTGTCCTCCCTCAGAAGCGAGACGAGAAGCCAAGAAATGTAGTGGAAAGAGCGTTTGAGACGGAAAGCAAGAAGAAAGGCGGTGTAGCTGATAAAGCTCACCTCAATATGCTCTTCTCCTACCTATGTCCCTTTCCTCCCTTTCATCTTCCACTCAGCCTTCCACACATAGAAAAAGCACCGTCTCACACATTTAAAAGGGAGAGGACATTTACTTGAATCACATACGAAAAGGGCAGGAAGTTTGAAAACAATAAGATCCGTCTACCAGGTTGAAGAAAGCCATAAACATGCATGCATGAAAAAGAAATTCGCGCGCACTGCACACATCAGATGCACAACTATGCCTTGCAGGATTCATTTTCAAGCCCCACAAGCAGGATTGCGGCCGGGGCCTCCAACTGTGGCGAGCCTCAAAGCAACGAGCTGGAAGCCATGAGTTCCTCGCACGTTTGGACCCACCAAAAGTGAATGGAGGGGACTGAGAATGTCGCGGCCGGCGCGGCGGGCGGCCTGCCTGGAGTTTTGGACCCTGGGCGGCGCCGGTCACCCTCTATGCAGACAATGGCGTTTCGGGACCTCGGGCCACCGCGGTATCGAATCGGGTTTGAGAAAAAAAACGCGGTCTGCAGCAATCGGAACAATCCAAACCGCCAGAAATTCATGGATTCAGCTAGCTTGATTGAGACTTCTAGCAGTTCGATGGATCGATTTAGCATTGACAGTCTCTTTACCTGTATGAACTTGAATAGATCGTGTACCTGTGTGTGTGTGTGAGTGGGTTCCCTCCGAAGGAAACGTCTTCGGAAGGTAGGTTATTCATCTACCACTAGAATCAACGTTACCTGTCAGACTCTGCGTCCAGCCTCCGAGGACTGTTGGACTTCAGTAACGTTTTCATCATATTCTTTCTCCTGTTGCTTCCACCAGTTTTTATTCTACGGTTCAAAGTTACACAGACTCGCTCTGCTAACTGCATAGAGGAGAAGACAAGACACGACAGTCTCTATGCAGACGTGTGCTTTCTGAAGCTCAAAAGCTTCCACTCATCTTTTTTCGTTTCCGCACATAAGTCACTTCTTCTGATTTCCTTGCTGCATTTTTTCGTTGCCGTGCAGATGTCGACGACTTTGCATTTTTGGACTCGTTCGGGGATGCGCAGTGGCCGGAGCTGGCCTCCACGGGCAGTGTCTTCTTTATGCTAGCTCTGCTGCTTCTCTTCTCTCTCTTTGTCTTCGTTGTTAAGGGAGAGGTCTCCAACTTGAGAGCGAAGCTCCAAGCTGAGGACAAGGAGAAAGAGGACCGTCTCATCCACCTTGAAAGAGCAATGATAGAGATAGAAGACCTAGTACGATCTCGTTTTTATGTGTTTTCTCCCTCTTCGAGGGTCCGGGTCACTCTGTTTGGCACCCGAGAAGACATTCAAATGAACCGTATGGACCCGAAGATTGGGAAAGCCAGATACGAAAAGACCGAGCGGGACTCCGACGTAGTTATTCTTCCTCTACCGAAGGTGTCCGAGGTGAAAGGGGCTATGAGCGCGTCGAGAAAACTAATCGACTATGAGCTAGTTGGGCATAAAAGGCATCATGAAACTCCCGGCGTTGGCATGTGCCGTGGGTCTGTCATAGTTGACTACGACCGATTTCCCGGCATTGCTCACCGAAATGGTGGATGGTCCAGAAGTTGTCAAAGGGGGACAGCTTTCTAGAAGAAGGCACCTGGAGTTCACCTTGTGGTCCCGACAGTCTCTGGGTGTACACCCAACCCAAACCCTCCACCTGCACACAATCACTGAGGGTAGCATGATGCTCCCTCAAAATCAAAACCCCCCGAAGAAGAAAAAAAAGTAAGGAAGTCAAGTAAGTCAAACGAAAAGAAAGAGGGAAGGAGAGGAAAACACTTTGGGCGCGAAAGCGCTCAATCTTGGGTTGGGATGAGAAAGAGAAAGAAGGGATAACCGGAGAGATACATCGGGGCCGGAGAAGAAGGATATATCGGAGAATGGATTCCTGCATGTGTCCTTTCATCGATCAATCATCTCGGCGAGGGGCTTTCTGGGTCTAGTTTCTGGGTTTTTGTCCATCTTTATCTCGGACGTCGTGTGCATGGAGTCTTCTGTGATATATTCATGTTCGTGCTTGACTTTGTCTGTGCGGTGTTCCTGATGTATGTGGTCGTCAACATGCTCTTCAATGATGACATGCGTTCGTGTTTTGTGTCATGTTTATAAGTGTACGTATACTCGTCAAGTTATGGTGTAGCGCGACCGAGCGCGAGGGGTGACGGCCTCCAGGACGGAAAAAGATGGTACATAGCGGTTGGAGAGGAGGAAGACCTTCCTGCCTGGTGCTGAGGTGAAAGTGCATCAGTAGTAAGTCATGCGATGCACCGTAAGGCAAAAGATTGCTCATCGGTTTTTTTTGTGTCAGTTTGCTCGTCTGCATACAAAGCGACGCGCATAATCGACTTATACAACTATCTAGACCTATAGTCTAGACAACTTGTTGTGTACAGACAGTAAGCGGTTGCTACTAGTAGTAGTACTAGTAGTAATATAGACATACAAAGAATATATAGGTGCATCCGAGTCCATGGACTGTCAGTTTAGGGCCACTTTAGGCTAGAGTAGTAGTAAACAAACCGCTTCATCGGCCTTCATGAGGCCAAACAGGAATGAATGGATCTAGCTAGGAATGAATACTTAGATGGATACACTTCGATCACCAGATTTACCACTGCAAAGTTAGTGCATAGGGCTAGGCCTAGGTTAGTGCAAACAGAAATAAATGCCGTAGCCCCTGCCCACACAGACACCATAACAAATATGACACCAAAAACAGATATGCCGACATGACCACAAGGTCTAGCTATGCGGAACTCTCATCTATGAAGAATGACAAAATCAAATATCCGTATATCCAAGATATTTGATTATGAAATATCCAAATATCAGGATATTTGAAGACATTTAAGGATATTTGTGATATTTCAAGATATTTCATGATATTTCACCAAATAGTTATTTTGAATGATTTGATTATCATTATCATTATCTTATGTATGAGTCAGACCCAGGATCAGACCTAGGGTTAGACTGATATCGCGATTCGCAATACCTAATACCCTAGTCAGCTTCATAGCTATTCATGGCATATAGGTCGTGGGATCGACCGCGCGCCGGCCGTGGGTCTATGCATGCAATCCGCATCCCGCGCACCGCCGCGGCCGAATTTTGCTGGCCGGCCCATATGTGGCCCACATGCATACATATGGAGACCATCCAGAATCATGCAGATGGCCTCCAGATCGAGAAATTCGCTGCGCAAAACATCGCAAAACTGCCTCAGTAACTCTGCGTTCCTCCAGTTGGCTCTGAAGTACTTGGAGATTCAAGTATTTCCGTTATAGATTGGAGAGCTCCATCGCTTTCCCATGCAGACTGAGTACGCTGGCCTCAGTGCAGCTGTGATTTTTCCTTCCGTCGTCTCCACTGATTTTTGAGAGTGTATCCTTGTTGTTGCTTTTCCCAGAGTTCTCCTGTTGCCCTATCAACCTGCCTTTAAGGCAAAAATGAAGGTCGCTTGGAGCATTAACGCTGTATACCCTGGTATGTTATGTTTGTAGAGTGCTCGTCTCTTTCGTTTCTTTTCTCTGCATCCGCCATCCGTACAACGGTGAGGCAAACATTTTTCGTTGGCAAGACAGACACTTGTGCTGACAGAAAGGAGACTCATCATCGGTTCTATAGCATGAATAGTGAGTGTATCCTCCCCCAGCTTGACGTTTCTCTTTGTTTTCCTCCCTTTCTATCCACACAACAGCGAGGCCAACATTTTCCTTCGCAAAACAGGCCCTTGTGCTGACAGAAAGGAGATTTCTCAGCAGTTCTGCGCCATAAGCAGTGAGTATATCCCCCCCCAGCTCGACGTCTCTCTTTGTTTTCCTCTCTTCCGATCCACACAACAGTGAGGTAAACATTTTCCTTCGCGAGACAGACCCTTGTGCTGATAGAAAGGAGACTCATCATCGATTCTAAAGCATGAACAGTGAGTGTATTCTCCCCCAGCTTGACGTTTCTCTTTGTTTTCCTCCCTCTCTATCCACACAACAGCGAGGCCAACATTTTTCTTCGCGAGACAGACCCTTGTGCTGATAGAAAGGAGACTTCTCAGCAGTTCCGCGCCACAAGTAGTGAGTGTATCCTCCCCCAGCTCGACGTCTCTCTTTGTTTTCCTCTCTTCCCATCTACACAACAGCGAAGCAAACATTTTTCTTAGCGAGACAGACCACTGTGCTGACAGAAAGGAGACTCATCATCGATTCCAAAGTATGAACAGTGAGTGTATCCTCCCCTAGCTTGACGTCTCTCTTTGTTTTCCTCCCTCTCTACCCACATAACAGCGAGGCAAACATTTTTCTTCGCGAGACAGACGCTTGTGCTGACAGAAAAAAGACTTCTCAGCAGTTTTGCAGCACGAGCAGTGAGTGTATCCTCCCCCAGCTCGACGTCTCTTTTTCTTTTTCTCTCTCCCCATCCACACAACAGCGAGGCGAGACAGACCTCCCATCGTTCATTCATTCCTTCCTTCCCTTTTCTTCCCTTCCCTTCCGTTCCATTCCATTCCTTCGTTTCTTCCGGCCTTCCTTCCATTCCTTCTTCCTTCCCTTCCTTCCCTCCTTCCTTCCTTTCCTTCCCTTTCGTCCTACCTTTCTTCCCTTCCTTCCTTCCCTCCTTCCTTCCTTTCCTTCCCTTTTGCCCTTTCTTCCATCGTGAGAGACTTCCTTTCTTCTATCCGTATATTTGTTGGAGAGTATTCCCTGGTGCAGCCCTTTACAGAAAGGGACGGCAAGGTCCAAACTCCTGAAAAAAACTTTATGGTTAGAGCCATTGATGGGGGCCAGGACGACTTCGGAATGGTTAGAAGGGGGCCTGATATCACCGAGGAAACCAAAAGAAAATATAAGTTTTTAACTACGGCTGTTTCAATCTCCGGAGTCCCACCAAAAAACTGGGTGTAGGTAGTTCCTAGGTCACGCTACGACTCTCAGATTGACAACTAAATCAGGTTTTATGCAATGCATCCTTCTCTTCCTCCCTCTCTTCCTTCTTTCTTCCTTCAAGTCCCTTCCTCCCTCCCTCCTTTCTTTTCTTCCTTTCTTTCTTTCTTCCTTCCTTCATTCCTTCCTTTCTTCCTTCCTTCTTCCTTCCTTCTTCCTTCCTTCCTTCCTTCCTTCCTTCCTCTTCCTTCCTTCCTTCCTTCCTTCCCTCCTTCCTCCAAGTACATCTTCAAGTCCCTTTCTTCTTTCTTTCCCTCCTTCCTTCAAGTCCCTTCCTTTCTTCCTTCCTTTCTTCCTTCCTTCCTCCTTCCTTCCTTCCTTCCTTCCTTCCTTCCTTCCCTTCCTTCCTTCCTTCCTTCCCTCCCTCCTTCCTTCAAGTACATCTTCAAGTCCCTTTCTTCCTTCCTTCTCTCCTTCCTTCAAGCCCCTTCCTTCTTTCTTTCCATCCGTCCTTCCTTCTTTCCTTCCTTCTTTCCTTCCTTCCTTCGCTCTCTCCCTCCTTGCTTTCTTCCTTCTTTCTTTCCTTCCCTCCTTCATTCTTTCCTTCATTCCTTCCTTCTAAAAACTGTTTGTCCATGCATATCTTAAAATAATTGTAAATCTTTTGAGATATTTGTAGACAAATTCAAAATATCTTTCCATATTGTAAGACATCACCAGATATTTGCGGATATTTGCTAGTATTCGATCAACTGCATAGTCTATTATATCAGTTATATAAAGATAAATATTTTTTAAAACAAATATCTGGAAATATCTTCAAATATCTTTCCTTTATATAATTTGATGCAGTCAAATATTTAAAGATAAGTGATAAGTTAAGTGATAAGTGATTAATAGTGCCCTAGAGCACTGTTGCTGTTTTGTGACACAGTCTTATAGAGGTTGCCCCCGTAAACAGCAGGGGGGTGTACCTCATCGCTGAGGCTCAGACCATACCCCGTGGCCCGCTTAGTTTCCCAGGCTGCTAACAAACAACAATCTGTCTGTGTTTTGCATGCTTTGGTCTATAGGCTGCTCAGAAGGGACTGCTCCAAAAATTGATCCAATGACACAGGATGAAAAGACACTTTGGCTTTGTGCATGCCCTTTCTCCATTCTTCTCTCCTGACAGCGATTTCTCCTTCTCCCTCCTTCAGCTGTCTTCCTGTCTCCATTAGTTCCAGGATCATCTTGTATTCTTCTTTTTTTCTTTCCGTTCCCCCCTTTCTTTTTGTGGTCACTCCGTATCTCTGTGCCAGCACTGTTTCATCTAACGAGCTTCCAGGTGCGTACCTTCCTGGGCTTTCCTTGAACACTCTTCTTCTGAACGCCGCCCTCCCCAGAAACTCATCCACCACACTATGCCCTTCGTTCATCAAGAATTTGAACAGAGCCTCAGTGTGCAGGCTTCTTCTTTGTCCTTCTCTTTTCTCTCTGCAAACTTTTCTTGCTCTCTAAGACTTTTCTCTTCCCTCGTTCCAGTCTGCTCCTAATATTCTATACATGTGCATTCTTTCTCTATCATAAATCGGACACTCAGTCAGCATATGGATCTCGTCCTCCAACACCTCTGTTTCCATCCATCCTTTGTAAAAAGGGCAGAGTCTCTCCTCCAACGGCACTCTCTGCCCTCCTCTTTCTGGTACTTTTTCCTTTGTTCCCGCTAACGTCCTGTCTCCTACTCTGTAGGCTGTTCTCCTTCTGTGTTCTCCTCTTAGTGCTACCCTTCCATAACAAAAGGGCACCCGTCCCAGTTTTTCTTTCTCTATTTTCATTCCCTCTCTTGGTCTTTCTTCTGACGCTTTTTTAAACAAAATAAACTGCAATCTGTTTCCGTTTGCTTTTGTTCGGTGTATGTGTACCATATGGACTTTTTTTCCTTTTTTTCTCTCTCTTCTATCTCTCTCTCTCACTCCCCTCTCAATTCTCTACGTGAAGATTTCTTTCTTCCTCTCTTTTATTTCTTTATCTGTCTTGCTTACAATCTATCTTTCCATCCTATCTACTCTTTCATTTACTGTGTGTGTCCCTATCTCTCCTGGTTGGCCTGCGAGCTTCTCTTTATAAAAGGTATTTAATGGGGGATAGAAATAATAATAAATATCCTTAAATATCTTAGATATTTCAGTTTGTCATTCCTCATAGATGCTGCGGGTATAGCTAAGATTTTACATGATTTTAGGCTTTATGAGATTTTAGCTATAAGATTTTCATATATAAAAATTAATGGATTTTATAGGATTACATTGAGTTAAGATCAACTTTGAATCTACCGCATTTTAAAATTTAAAACCCTTATAATTGCTAGTATAATTGTGAATCTTATCAGATTTTAGCTATCATTTTATCATATTTTATAGGATTTTATCGGATCTTAGTGGCTATCTGTAGAGGACGCAATACGGCAGCAATCAATCATACAACACAAGTATTTTATTCGTAACCGTTTTTTAACAATCATGCAATCATTGCGACTATAGCATTACGAATTAATCAAAACCTTTTTTTCAAAAACAATTGCATATCGATCGTAAAACATAGATTTTTATCTAGCTACATCTATATAGGTTTGTACTAGAAGTTTATATTCACACTTATGATTATGAATTGACTTTTAATTGTCCTCAGCCTAGTCCTCAGCCTATAGTACGTGACACTGACAATGTTTTGCCTAACGTCCTGCTAACTGGCCTGGTTGATCCTTTTGACCAACCTGGATTTCTGTTTCGGCTAGTGTCACGGATACGGGCCCATGAGGATCCCTGCCGCCTATACTTGAAGGCGAAGCTTCTCCTTTCCTCTCCATCAGACCCCACTGGCATGGATGTTCGCCTTGCTCACTGGTTCGGTCGCTGCACTCACTGTGACCATTCCCAAGGGGATCCGGCATGGTTTTTCTTTCTTCCTTCCTTCCGTTGTTTTGAGTATGGGTGCAGAATCGGGATTTAGTCAATCAGATTAGATATCGGACTTGTTAGATAACACTCATTCGGCAGTCAGTCAGTCCAACAGCCCCCATCCCCCTGGCAGTTGTTAAGAATTTAACGCATGCAGAGAGACCGGCGATGTCGCTGTCACTGCAGACGTTTCGATCAGTTGAAACTTCATTCGTCTTCTCTTTTTAAACTTCTCCTCTCCCCTTGCAGACGGTGATTCTACCCCCTCCCCCCCAAAGAGGTTTCTCTCTACCCTCACGTCCTGCTCCCTCACGCAAAAAGTTCCTTCCCCGAACACAACGGTTAAGCATCTAGTCAGTGAGGCAGTCAGTCAAAAACAGACCTGCCAGCACGGGGACATTCATTCATTTCTAACATGAATCATCGTGCATCACCCACTGGCCCCCAAACACGCATGCATGTATCAACAAAAGCATTCACGTCATATTTCAAGAAGTTCCTTGTCCTTGACATCCGTCGGTTTCTTGAACCCCGGAGGCCCCTCAATCGCCGTCACAGGAGCCGATGCGGCCCCCTCTGCCGCCTTTCCAATCGAAAAGGTCCGCACGGCAATACCACCTGCATATGCATCATATCAATGCAGATAGATGCAGGTCGGTACAGTCAGAGTTTTCCAGTCCACATGAACGTTCAACTTTCAACTCACGGAAAGAATTCTTTCTGTGCCTCGACAGAAAATCTTGAGCACTCTTGACGGGGAGGAAGCTAAAGAAAAACCGACAAGAACAGACAGCAGCGAAAAGGATCAAGCCAAACCAAGAAAGAAATGGATGAAGAGAGAATGAGCAGGACCATCGCAGCAGAGCAACGGACACAAAAACAAGGGAAGGTTCTTGCTTGAATTGCTGGCTACTTCACTCACAGCGTCCTGATGGCCAACCGTCCACCGGCACAGCCCACTGAATCGCTGTCTCGTGGAGTTTTTCCTCCTTTCCCTCCTGTGCAGAACTTGCACATCTGACTCTTTTTTGGGTGATGCACTTCTACACGTATTGCGTTCCTGACCATTTTTGCTCTTCTCCCCCTTGGCGCCCGGTCTTCCCGACGACCTAGGCGACCCCCCCTCCCCCGCTTCCTCCTCGTCCTCTGAGTCGGACGCAATCGCAAAGTGCTCTGCCCGTGCCTCCTGCATGGCCCTATCGATCCGGCCTCCCCCCACAGACAGATGGTCCTCGTCCCCCCCGTATACCGTAACCCCCCCTCCCTTCTGCTGCTGTACCCTGTTCCCATAGTCTCCATAGTCCTCAGGAGAAACTGCGCAAAACGGCAGGGAAGAAGAGAAATGACGTTCACACGAGCAATTTTGCCATGACGCCTCTTCGCTTCTGGTGTGACAGGAAATCCTATTGCCCTGTATACACCCAACACGGAGCCTCCCCATCTGTCTACCAGCTCAACAAATGGAATTTGGTTTCATCCCCTTCTAGAAGAAACATCACCAACATCACAGGTCATTCTTCGCTTGGGGCCCAGATGGGTTTGCAGGACAAAGGAAACAAACGAATCACCATCATAATATTCACGTTTGACGGACCAACTGTGACACCGGAATATTCATCAGTCCCCTTTGCCCGCACAGTCTGGCAGATGATCACGGTCATCACTGCATGCAGAGCACACGGGGGGATGGGACGCACATGAAGAGAGGAGAGGCGAGGGGATTGAGTGGAAGAGAAAGAATAAAGGACGCCCTCGGTCATTCCGGTGTCTGGGAACGCACGCCGACATGAAGAGAAAATGGGAAGGTGTCTCTCAGTCGTCTCAAGTCAGTCTGTATGCGGAATGATTGTTTCTCTCATGTACGTCTCCTTCATGCCCGTTGGTCTCAGAGAATAAGGGACTGTTTCTTTCACGTCTTCCTCTTGCCATGCTTCCAGCAACTCACCAATGCAAATTGCGACTACGCCGATGACGGCGGCCAACCAAGCACCTGCAGGAAGGAGACAAGAAAAGAATCGACAGTGTCAATGTACGTCTCATCGTAAGGGGCTGGCAAAAAGGACGAGCTGAAAAAACTTGAAGGACAGAAGAAGAGACTCGGTGGACGTTGTCGTTCTCTCCCTCCTCCCCCCCCCCCCC
>JAHBMJ010000501.1:0-24278 GCA_018398765.1 Chromera velia | reverse complement strand
CCACACACACACACACACAGACATACACACACTCACTTACACACACACACACACACACACACACACACAGACGCGCGAGCGCGCGCGCGCGCAGAAACAGAGATATATAGATAGATGAAGAGAGAGGTAGTCGTCCAGACAGACGGTCAGACATAGAACTCTCCCCTCCTCACCCTCACCCCCCTGACTGACCGAAAGCGAGCTTCTGCTTATTCCCCCCCAGACCCGGATCCCCCCCTGCAGAGGCCGTGCTGTCCTTTGGCGTTGGTGAGGGCATCACGGTGCCGTCCTTGACTGCAGGGAGCAGAAGAAATAAAACAATAAAATGCTCAAATATGTGTTCTCTCACACAGCGCCCCACATCATTATACAGACGCAAAAAGGAAAAAACAGTCAACTCACAAACACTCGGTAAACACAGAAGAAGAGACGAACAAACAGGACTTGGCAGAAAAAATAACACGAGGGACATCGAAGAGGAACAGAGAGGATCTGGGAAGGTAGAGAGAAGTGGGGAAGGGTAGGGGGACAAGAAGAGACAAGAGGAGACGAGACGAGAAGAGAAGAGCACAGAGGAAAGGAGAGGAAGAAGAGAGGGAAGAAGGCAGGAAAGAAGAGAGAAGAAAAGGAGGAACAGAAAAGAGAAGAAGAAGAAGAAGAAGAAGGGGGAAGTATCCACAAACCTCCTGCAGCCGCTGCAGGAGGAGCAGGCACATCCACTATGCCGTCTCCTGCCTTCACCCAGGGGGCGGCTGAGTCTGTCTCCCCCCCGCCTTCTCCGCTCTCTTCAGGCGTCTCCCAACTTGTGCTGGCAGTTGTAACGGGGGTGCTCATGGCGGTTGTCGTCGTCACTGGGGTTGGCTTCGGTGTGGTGGATGTCGTTGGAATGACCACAGGGGTCGGGAACGCATCCTCTGCACGGACGGCCACGGCCAGGAGCATGACGACGTCCGCTCTGCCGAGTGCCCTCATCCTGCGGGGGGCTGTTCCTGCGTGAGTGGTGTCGATCCTGACACCAGTAAACGTGCCTGTGATCTTTGCAAAGATCACTCCGCTTGCAGGGGTCTGAAGAGTCAATTGCGCACCGGACAGGGTAGCTTCCTTGAATCCGGATTCGATCTCCAGATCTGCACCTGAGAAGGTGTACACACCCCGAGGCCACTCCTTACAGGCAATCCGCACGTCTGTCACTGGGGTGCCGTCAGGGCGGGGGTTCAGGTGAAGGGACGCGACACCCGGGGGCATGGCGACAGCATCAGCCGTCGTGTCGACTCCCTCAAAATCGGCCCCTGTGAAGGACACACGGGGAATGAGTCTGAAGGCTGGAGCGTCGCCCTGAATCTGTTCGAACTCTAGGCCTGCCAAGTCTCCCTTCAGCTCCCTGTCGTTCAACAGGGTCAAGTGGGGGAAGCGAAGTTGGGGCCGGGCGGTTGTGGTGGTAGTCGTGGTGGTTGTGGTAGTCGTGGTGGTTGTAGTAGTTGTAGTTGTGGTGGTAGTAGTCGTGGTTGTGGTAGTTGTGGTTGCGTTCGTAGTGGACGTGGTGGTGGTTGTTGTTGTTTCTTCTGTTGCTGCTTCTGTAGGTGTCTCCTCTTCAGGTTTGGGGGTTGTGGACGAGGGGGAAGGTGTTGTGGTTGTTGCCTCTCCTTCGTGTCCAGGCCAGACGGAGAGATCCGAGTGGTCGTCAGGGGCTGTGGGCGGACGGAGGGATCACCACATTATCAGATCAGGAAGGAAGGGTCGAAGTGAGAGGGTGGGTCGTTGTGGTGACAGAGAGAGAGAGAGAGAGAGAGAAAGAAAGAAAGAAAGAAAGAAAAGAAAGAAAAGAAAGAAAGAAAGAAAGAAAGAAAGGAAGAAAGAAAGAAAGAAAGAAAGAAAGAGACATAGACACGGCAGAGGAGAAAGCGACGAGAGAAAGGGGCAAGGGACGATGTGGGAAGGAGGAGAGACAAGAAGTGTCAGTAGATAGGACGAAGAAAAGAAAGGAAGGAGAGAGGAGACGAAGGTGTAGATGAAATGAGACAGCACAAGAGAAGTGCGAAAAGCATGTTCGATCAGGAAAAAGAAAATGCCACACCCGGGCACGCATACACACACACACACACACTCACACACACGTGCATGACCTGAGTGACACGACAGTCAATCTCTCCTAGCAACAAATACTTCCTCTCATGCTCTTCACCACAAACGTAAAAACACATTGCAATTCTGAGCCACCCCTTCTCGCAGCCTCGCAGATGCTCATGGATACATGAGCGAAAGCAGAAACACAAACTTTGCAAAATCTTTCGTGACACACTCAAGGCCGAACAGGCCCGCGCTCGCGTCCCCCCACGATTCTTTCCATGTACGTCGAAGCCGTCCCAAATTTTACAGACCAACAACGGAAGGAAGAAGAGGAAAAATCGCATGCTGGTGATAAATATCTCCCAATGCTATCGACGCTCCATACCCCTGAAGAGCTGCACCGAGGAAATCTGCTCACTTCATGTACTCTCAGTTGCTGCCAGTCAGCCAACGGAAGGTCAAGATCAAATCACCAACACAAGTGAGACAGAGCTCAAACGCAAAACAGACGCAACAAACAAAAGAAAAGAAAGGAACTTACGAGAAGGCCGTTCCAGGTAACGAGGGCATGCAGCGTCCACAAATCCAACTCGATCGCTGTCACTGCACTCACTCAAACAGATGGGCAGAAAGACAAGCAACCGCAAGAGGATGACTTCGAGAGCCCATGGACACACAGGAACACAGCAGCTCTGTGGAAGGCGCTCCTTGAATCAGACAGGCCCCTTCAATGACCACCCACAAGAGGAAATGGAAGAACAAGAAGAAGCTTTGCACAAAAAGGAAGTGCACACAGTGCCAGTGTGGAGCGATTCGTCTTCTCAGTCTCCTGACAAACGGACATCCACAGGGAACGTACACAAGACGAGATCTCTCGTCAGGTGATCCACAAGAGGAGGGACCGACACCCCCCTCGTCTACCAGTCAAGCAAACAAGCAAGGAAGCGAAAGAAGACCACTAAATGACCCATCCAATATGTTACCAACATCGTTCAGGTAACGACTTCATTGATGAGACTGACTGACTGACCGATCGAAGATGACGTCATGGAAGATCATGAAGGAGGCCCCCAGAACAGTGGAGGGTCTCTCGTTGTTGTCCACAGTCAGACACCACAATTTCTTGTCGGACTTCGCAAACAAGTACGCGTTGGGTCTCCAGGTAAACTTCTTCGGATTCACGGCACCTCTGCGAAAATCAGAGGCCCGCAAAACGCAAAGAGAGACGGATACACTCACACACGCAGGAGTCACACAGAGATAAAGCAACGCGCCGGGCAGGGTCGAGCCAAACAAATGACAAAAGACGAATAAAGAGAGCAAGAGAAAGAAAGAAAGAAAGAAAGAAAGAAAAGAAAGAAAGAAAGAAAGAAAGAAAGAACGAACGAACGAACGAAAAAGGGGAGAGAAGCGGATCACGGAAAGAAAACGAAAGAATCTGAATTCCCACAAAACCGACCCTTCTCCCTCAAATTCCGCAGTGATGTTGGGGAAGCTCAAGAGTTCCTCCTCGGGCTCTCCAGACAGCCTCCAGCACGTGTCCGCACCGTGACGTTCGACCTGCATCATCACATGCAGTCACGGTCCCGAACGAAACGAAACAGTACCATGAGAGAAAACAGCGCAGTGTGCTCCTTGCCCGTTTTTACGTGCCTTCACAAGCCGTTTGCCGAATCATTCCTTCAATACCACCACAAACTATCCATCAGCGAAATTTTCGACCCCTCTGAAGGAGGCGGCGTCACTGCCCCCCACCCCAATGCGAATCAGCCGACTCGCCCGAAGCATGCAAGGCGAATCGCAAAGGTCCGGAAGAGAACCAGCAAAAGAAGACGAGACGATCTAAAAGCAAGAAGGTACGTACGGAGAGCAGGCAGGAACAGAGGCAGAGGATGGAAAGCAGGAAAGGAAAAAAGCACGAAGACAACCGAGGAGGAGTGACACGGTCATGGATCTCTTCATCTTCTCATCCCCAGTGTTCACAAGCACACGGGAGGAAATGAAGGGAATGTCCACACAGCACACACTGTCAATGGAGACAAGAAAGCTGACTTTGTTTCCTGCACACGCCCCCGGTTTTTTGCACTCTTGGTCGAGGGATGACTTCAACAGACGCCAGGCGGAGGGGGGCAAGTAAGTGTACGTCGTGCCTGCGCGCACAGAGAGATAGGGGAGGGAGACAGACCAGCTGTAGGCGAACAGACGCTAATGCTGGACGTTTTCTGTAAAAAAGAAAATGCGTCTACAGAATCCGCTACGTCGAACCGACAGAAAGACACAGTCAGGCTTTTCCTCTTCTTGTTCGTTCCCTTCGTTTCTTCCTTTTTAGGACAAGCACTGGGGCAGGCAGGCAGGCCAACAGCAACGAAGACCGAAACATGACCCCGGAAAAGGATGAACAGAGAAGCCTGTTCTGATATGATCCCGAAGAAAACCGAAGGCTGTGTTTCCGCAAAACAAAAAAAAAGATCAGTACGACGCCCAAAATCCCGAGTGCATCCTCGTCAACCAAATTCCGACTCATGGACACAACAACCGACCAGAGTCCACAATTGTGTTTCCCCAGCTTGTTGGTCCTCCCAGAGAGGTGCCTCCAATGGACATTCCCATCAAGTTCACTGTGTAGTACGTGTGGTCCTTTAGAGGGGTCCAGAGGATCTCTGGGTCCTTCTCGGGTTCCACGAAGTTCCTGTGCAGGGTCGAGTTGGAACCTCCGACTGTCATCACACCTCCCCAGTCAGCTAGACAGAGAGCAAACTGGTGGGTGTTCACAGACGTGTCTTGATACAGCGAGTCGATGATCGTCGGGTGCTCCCGATTGCGTGAGAAAGCCACACCCATGATGCCGTTTGCCTTCTGGGTTGTGAACAGATTATTCTCCTCTGAGTGACATCCCATGTACGCCTCTACTGGGGGATTCTGCCTCTCAGCGTCCCCAATGGCGACATAGTCCTTGAACCAATACCCCATAATGTGGGACCCCTCTGTATAGCCTTGGTAATAACTGCACTTGTCATCTCTGCAAGTGCACCCAGGCTCGCACTGCTGCCACTGGGCGGTCTCAGAGGCAGAAAAGTCAAACGGGGCGTCGATATGGTGTCCGCACTTCTTGCAGTTTTTGCACGGATAGGCCAGGACAGTGGAGCCTGTGTCCACAATAACAGACTGGCGTTGAGGAATCGGAGTTCCCACTAAAATGTCCACAAACCAGTATGCATACTCATTCACGTTTCCAAACAGCCGTGCAGTTTCTAGTCGTCCGCCTTTGGACGCTTCATCTGCTTGCAACACCCCTTGCTGCAAGACAGCAACGAAAAAGATCAGAAACAACCGCATCGATGCTGCACACTGAAGTCTTTCAGGAACAACAGATGCACGAAGGCAAGACACTTGAAATCTGTCTCCCCGAAGTCAATGCACCTCTCCAGGACCCGACTTCGAAGGAAGAACTCAGAGGCCCACAACCACCACTTGACTGTAGTCTTGACGGATTGAAATGCAGGCTGATAGGCATTGACGGGCACTTTCGCATCACTTTCGCAAACTGTGGAAGGAAGATCGATGAATCAATGGCCGAAGCCGATTGCTAAGATCATGTGCTCCGTGCGAATGCCCAAGAATGTCAGATTGTTCGTGGCGCGCAGCGAACGTGGCCCCGGAAGTTGAAAGTGAGTGCATGGCACTTAATTTAATATTATTAATAATACTTCGCGCCCTGATCAATCTTCGACCCCTGCACACATCAGACTGCACACACTGAAGATCTGTGAAGATCTTCCCTTAATTCAAAAAACATTTCCGGACTGCTTTACAGTGCTTTACCCACAGAGGAAGGAGCCTTGCAATGTCAGGTGTTCCTTTGTAGGTGTCTGCATCGAGAGTCCCCACGAAAGCACCTTCACTGACGCATCGCATCGAAAAGTGCCCTCTTCTGTTTTTGTTTTTTTTTACTGAAGGAAACGATGAAGGCTGACGACGGTTTGTCTCCATCTCAGACCGCACCTCACCACGACCCTCCAGTTCCCCATGCGGAGGGGCCTGCCGTTGCTGGAAACCCTCTCCCTCCAGTGGATGGGACTCAGATGGCACAGCCCATTCAAGGGGCAGCAGGGGTGCAAGGGGAAGTCGGGGGTTCCACGCCGTCTCCTGGAGAATTGCTGGGTGCTCTGTCCCCCGTGTCGCACACTCCAGTCCAGCCACTGAAGAGCGCTGGATCCAAAAAGCAGGTCAAGGTGACAGCAATGTCTTTCGGGAATTTTTTGGTTGGATCTGGCGGGGAGGAATTTGTTGTTCTCTGTGTTGGGACGAGCGACGGCTCTGTTGTTGTGTTTGATAAAGATTTTTCCTGTGTCTCCTCTGCCAGCAGCTCTCAGACTGCCCCTTCGACGCTTCCGTCCCTCCAAAAGCGTTGGAGTGTAGAATCACACGGCGGTCGGTCGGTTGCTGATCTGTTGACTGTTGATCCTTTCCGCGTTATCTCCTGCTCTCCGGACTGTACTGTTCGCGTGTGGGACGTGAGAAACGGGACCCCCTTCTCCTGGACGAAGCAGGGGAAGCAGACACAGGGGACCAAAAAGGCAAAGTCCTCTGAGCACAGGACAGACAAGCTGACGGCTGCTTCTGTGTCTTGGACAACTCTCTGCCTCCTGCCTCGGCTGTCTGGGGGGACGGTGGTCCTCGGAGGCTCCACGACGGGGCAGATTTTTTCTCTGTGCCTGCAGACAGGAGAGACCATGCAGATCTATGGAACGGCAAGATCTGCAATCACGGCCCTACTGGCTCCCAACGATGAGATGCCGATCGATCTGGTTGTGGGAACACAGGGGGGGGACGTTGTTACACTGAAGGCGCAGTGGGGACATGCAGGCAGACGGGAGTCTCATTTTGGAGGAGACCCACAGGGGACGTGTGACCAGCTTTGCATCTCTCTTCGACCTCGCAATCTCTCCGCTGGTGCCGGCCGTCAGCTGGGCGCCCCGTCTGCTGCTAGCAACCCTCTCAGACGCATCAGCAGAAGTCTTTGAGTTGAAATTATTTGGGGAAGAAAGCCAGTTGGGTCTGATGCGCCGACTGGACCACGTCGGTCAGACGTCCCTTGGTGATAACGCAATTCTCGACGAGCGGTCCGAGAAGGTGCTTCTCCAAAACTGCCCCTTCCCCGGCATTTCTGGTGCGTTCCTTTCTGCAGGGTCGGACCGAAGACTGTATGTTGTGTGCCGAGCTGCAGACATTCTCAACAGCGTGCTGTCTGATGGGAGGGCTGAGGATGACCTTCACAGAGTTCCCCTTACTTCAGTATGTGCTCTCCAAGTTGATACTAGTGCATGGGTAGCATCTGCTGATAACGATGGAGCAGAAGGGGTCATTGTTGTCTGGAAATGTTAAAATTTTTTTGAATAGAATCAGTTGATTACAAAGCTTTACTAGAAGCTTTACGCTAGGCTTTACGGCTAAATATTATTGAATTGGCTTCAAAAGATAGTTATATTCTGATATAAAGTCTAACTATATATACAGCGTTAAAATAAGTCTTGGTTTTTAAAATAAATATATCTAATTAATGCTTAGTATATATTGATATATAGGTGCAAATAATCTCAACATTATAGTATTTAAAAGTTATAAAATCAAATATTGCCAGCTAGACCGCCTCCTACTAGTAGACTGAGCTACTAGACTCACAAACTACGTGAAAACCGAAGAATTGGCAAAGATTGCATTATTACGTAGAGTCGCGCTGCCGCGTGATTGCTTTATCCATATGCCGTGGTACGGGCCGCCGCTAGCGCAGCTAGTAGTGCTGCTAGTAATGAAGATGTCGTTTACTGCACCGCGTATCGATCTACATGCGTGCGTACATACCAACGTTATCTCTAGCGTTGTCTGCTGTGCCTCCACATTCTAGACCACACTGTATACTAATGCAATACTAACGCATCATATACTAGGTCACGCGAGAATTCATTTCCGTTCATTCCCGTTTAATTATAACTTTAATAATACCTCCTATAGCCTGAGTCCTAGGTTATACTTCGCATCACCACTTGATCGATTTTTAGTCTTAGTAATGCCTGAGAGCCAATAAAATCTTTTCTTGCTTTCACTTGTCTGCCAGTATTGTTGATTGAAGAGCATGCACAAACGGAATGCAGAGAGGCAGAGGGCTAGACATCACAAGAACAAGGTAGAGGGCTAGACATCACAAGATTAATTGACTTCGGTTTGCCACTTTAATAAGTCTACCCATCTCCGGTCTGCCTCTTTCGTCCTGCCTGTCTGATACCTTTGAAAAGATACGCTTCACAACACTGGAAAAGCAACAGGGAAAGAAAGAATCGATGCAGTGGCTGTGCAGAAAGACAAAGAACAAATCGTGCCTTGCATGCTTCTCCATCAAAGTTCGATCACATGCACAGTTTGCACTCACTGCCTAATAAGAGAAAACAAACACTGCAAACCTTGCATTCGCAAGTCAGCGGAGCATCCTCGTATCTCCCCTCATGCCGGTGTGCATACGGATAGACGTTGACTGACAGAAGACGCGGAGACGGCCAAACAAAGATGGAAGAATCCCCCCCCCCCCCCAAAGAGGTGCTTCTGAAACCTCGCCCCCTCAATGATCCTGGCAAGCAGACAAGCAAATTCTAGTAGCGATGGTGTGGTACTCCCAGTTCTTGGCGGCCCCTAAAGCAGGTGCAAGCAGATGGTGCACTGAGCCATCAGTGCAGTCTTAGCAGCAACTGGTGGCAGTTGGTGGAGGGCGGCTCATGGCGAAGTGCTAGGGCGAAGTGGCAGCGATCATGTTGCTAGAGATCCTTGGATACTTGCTGAAGCTTGTTGAGGTGGTTGGAGATGAAGGTCCGAAGAGCATGAGGGGAGATCGGGGACTCAAGGCGTCCATAATACTGTCGTCCGCAAGCAAAGTCCACAAGTGTAACACGGTGTCTCCCAGTGAAAACCTACTGTCGAAGCAACTGCAGATCTATCCGGTCTCCACTTCCGTTGGAGAGTGGCAGTTAGTTGGCTAGCATAACGGAGCTCATAGGTCGTAAGTTCAAGTTCTGTCATGCAAGGTTCATACTTCTCTCTAAAGCAATGCTCTATTGCTTTCAGACTGACTGACCTGCATAGACTTGCATTGCATGTGTATTAACTCATAGACGGTGTGACGCCATGCATGCGGCTAGGCTCGGCATGCGTGCGGCTCATTCCATTCTGATACATGGAACCACTTATTGTCACTCAGACGCTCACATCATTACGACTTCTGCTACAGGAAAAGGAAATAGGGGAGAGATTCCATCAAGTCTCTTTTTTGTTTTGTGTTTTCTGACAAGCGGAGCGACTAAGAACAAACTGATAGATGTGCATGATGAGCAAGAAAGATCGACATGATTTGCTTAAATTTTAGCTTGAGCGTGATGACTGCTCGATGGAGTCCAGTGAGTTCTCTTGGTAAGTCTCCGTACGTGCATGTTTTCGATATTCCAAGCAATATAGCTCAAAGAGTCGGGCCTTACTCACCTGTACACAAAGCTTCTCTTTTCGTTTCCCAGGCAGAGAGTCTCTATTCCTGGCGCCCCGAGCTGTGAGTCTCCACTCATTTCTCTCTACTCATTATGCTGTAGAGTCAGGCCCACTTCGGTGGCAGACTGTATGACCCCCTTCAGTAGCGCGCCATGAGTGAGTGGTGTATGAAGGAACGGTCAAAGGGTCAAAAATCACCGAGGCAGGCACCTTCGAGAGAGACACCTTCGTCCATCCACCGATCTGGCAAGTAGACGGCAACAGCATCCCTCCCTCTCTCCCTCCCTCCCTCGGAGAGGCACGGCCGGGGGGCAGGGCAGGGCAGGGCAGAGGCAGAACACCCGAACCCTCAGAGGCCGGAGTCAGCCTTGAGGCCCTTGTCCGTTTTCTTTCTACATGTCTCCCTCGATCCACTGGGAACGTCCCACGTGTCAACCGAACACGTTCGGATCGATCGGGCTCCTTCTCGATCCTCTCCACGCTGGATCGATCTTCAAGCACACTAACATCGTGCATGATTCTAGCAAGGCCGCGGGGAGCAGCGAGCTTCTCGCACTCGTCACTCACGTCCTCACACGTTTCATTTTATCGGAATGACCTCCCTCCCTCGGGGAGGCGCGGCCCGGGGCAGACGGAGCGACGACGTTCCCGGGCTGTCTGGGAAGCAGATGAGAGCGCAGTTCCGCAAGGCTAGCTTAGGGTCGACCGGTTAAAAAGATTCACCCGCCACCCCCAACATGATAAATATGGGGAAAAAACGATCACACCTAGCTACCCGAGCTTCTTCAATTTGTGCTGCACTTGGAGTGTGTCAGGAAGACACTGCAAGAGAACACCCACAGAAGCAGACCCTGGTATCGAGAACTCCGGGGAATTCGGAGAGGAATTCGAATACCCCCACCCAGACAAACTTGCAGCGCTTGCCCCCCCCCAACTGGAGCGGAGGAGCCAGGCACCCGGGTCTAAGGGTCGACTTCATGGACATTTGGGGGCTCACTGGAGACCTTGGCGACCCCACTGGTGCGCCCTTCCCTGGCCGGGCATTCAGGAATGGAAGCGGCACTGAAAGGTTCCACCCGCCCGGCGGATGTATGCAGAGGCCAAACCCCGAGGGCCCCCTGCGGACCCTCCCGTGAGTGACGCCACCTGTGACTGAACACTCTGCTTCAGACGGGGTGGGGAGAAGCTGATCAGACACCATGCGCTGGGGTGATTGGACGTGAGCTCGTGCAGGAGATGGATAATCGCCATTGAGAGGTTGGCAGACGCTTTTAGGAAGTGGAAGAGAAACTTTCCGGAAAACCTTCGTGAGAGTCTGTTGGAGGTTCTCGGCAAGAATCTGCACACTGGAGAAGAAAGGAAGCATACGTATTTTGTTTCCTTTCCGACAAAAAGTGTGGCTTGCTGCAAGAGTGTGATTTATGTGGGACCAATTCAACAAGAGAAGCACACATGCTCGGACAAGAAGGCAGGTCAGTGCAAGAGACTCGGGAACTCAGCACGAAGAGAAAGTCCAGACCATCTCTTGTCGTGAAAAAAGGGAATTGAATTTCATGTAATACGCTCAAGCTCCTTCGAACCATCCCCCTACTCTATGCCGTTTCTGATGCATGGGATCGGCCTACTCACCTTTTGTCTCATTCGACACCGAAGTTTCTCCATTGGCTCTGCACCTCCCCTGTTACCCGCCCTGTTTTGCGAGGCGAGGTGCCTCCGTTCCTCTTTGAGACTCCCACGTCACGCAGCCCCAGGTGTCGGTCACCCGACACGATGCCTTTCTTGATCCGTACCGCACCGTCCTTCCCCTCCACTGGGGACGTAGAGGAGACATGTACGGACACTAATGCATCGCCAGCCTGCGGAGGAGAGGGAAAGAGGAGATTGGTTAGAACAACTCTGCACAGAAGAATTCGTCGCTCAATTGTTTGACCCATTGCATTGAAAAGGCACCGAAAGAATACAACAGTACAAGCCTTAGGACAGTCTGCCAACTTGAAGACCAAAGACAGAGCACCACTCAGCCGGTTGCCTTTTCTTTTTCGTTCTCCTGATGTACCACTGCATTCAGCGGTCTCGTCTCGTCTCGTCTCGCCTCCCTGCGCCCCCTCCTTGGACGAGGCTTTCGCTTCTCGCAGCCTCCTCACAGCTAGAGACGGGCTCGAAGATATGTACAAACGAACCTTGATCATCTCTAACACACACAGGAACGATGGGCATACACAGTGTTACCCATTCGGGGGACTTTCCAAGGAGACAGACAGTCGTCCCTCTCTTTATCACCCCCCGTCTCCTTTGCTGCTGGGGGGATCGTCCTGCAAAGTCCGCCTCTTTCTCCACTCCCTCTTCCTTCTCACTCCTCACTTCTTCTTCTCCTTCAGTCGTGCTACCCCCTTATTGAGGGGAGCGCGGTCGTGGAGAAAATCCACAGCTTCCTGCAGGCAAGAAGCATCAAGGCAAGCACATATCCAATAACAGAAGATCATGAGTGTGTTCAATACAGCAGCCGTCTCTCCAGAACAACGAATCACTGCATGCCAGCTCTGCTCCTACCGTCAACCACCGAGAAAGGCCAGAGAGATGAACACTGCAAAACGGAGCTTCTTGCCAAACCCCTTCCTCATCTTTCCACATCGCTTTCTATGCAGATGCATGGACTGCAAGAAAAAAGCAAGCTTTAGCCTGAGCCAGCTTTTGCCTAACGGCACATCACATGAGTTACTACAGACGCACCTTCACTTCAGTGGCAGGCAAGAAGGTCTCCCTCTCTCCTTATCCACCACCATCTTCCTCCGTCCCGGAGGCCGTCGCCCCTCATGCTCGGTCGCGCCACGCCGCAACTTGACGAGTACACGTACACTCATGAACACGACACGAAACACGAACGCATGAAGAGCATGTTGACGATCACGTACATCATGAACACCGCACACACGAAGTCAAGCACGAACATGAACATATCACAGAAGACTCCATGTACACGATGTCTGAGATGAGGACGGACAGAAACCCAGGGGGCCCCTCTCTCTGAAGCTGCATGCAACAGAAAATCAGCCGGAAAAAACCGTTTTTGGATGATTCATTCACAAAGGAGCCAGAATTTTGAACAAAACTGTCGTGCACCCTTCTATTTTTGCTGTCTCTCTCCCCCCGTGCGTTTATGTTTAAGACACAGATTGTCTGCAGGACATTCAGGAACCCACTCCCAACTCTGCTACTGTATGCAGCTACACAACAGACGACAGTGACCAAAAAATGGACCATAGAGACCAACACTGCAACACACAGGCTCCTACCACCCAGTTTCCTCCCGCTGTCAATATTGTTGTGCATATACGAGAGGAATACAGACAATCCGCGCAGTATACACACCTTTTATACCTTCTCCTCGTCTTTCTTGCCATCCCTCTTTGAGCATCAGTTTGTATACAGGTGCACGGACAAGCGGACAGAAAAGCTGAAAGACGAGCGATACATGAAGGCAACAATGCATGAATCCTGCATGACGCACCTTCACTCCAGCAGTTGTAGGGAGCTTTGGAGCCCCTCCTCTGCCTCCTCCTCTTCCTCCTCCTCTCCCTCTTCCACGTTCTCCCTCTATCCGGGAGGCCGTCGCTTTTCGCGCCCAGTCGGCCCGCCGCACCAGATCGATCGAACGAGTACACGAAGGAACACTCATGGACACGACACGCAGACACAAACGCACGAAAAGTATGTTGACGACCACGAACTTCACGAACACCGCATGCATGCATGAACACGAAGACAAGAAAGAAGTCCATGCATGCAGATGGTGGCCGTGGAGTTCCCGGAGAGAACACCAGACAGCCCCTCTTTGACTAGATTGGCCGACTAAGGGCCACTCCTCTTCTTCCCCCAGCCACCAGAACCACTCCCCAGCTTTACCCCCTCATCGGAACTCAACCTCGCCCGTCTACTTCCTTCCTTCAGCAATTTCAAAAGTCCACCCATCTCATCCATCCATCCATCTATCCACCCACCCATCCATCCATCCATCCATCCATCCATCCGTCAAGCTGAATTGGGCACACTTGAGCAGATACACACACAAATGACAGGCACTCACGAAACTCAGGTAACCACAACATGCACGCACAGGGAGCGGACGGAGCTAATTTTCATTTATGCAGAGTAAGGGGTGCCAACCAGCTGAAAGAAGGAACCGAACAAAACTCCATGCCACCCTTCGAAAGTTCAGAAGAGAATTAAATGAAGGGTTTCTTTCAGTGTCTGTTTGCACATCTGTCCGTCTCTGTCACATTTCTGCCATGCAGGCGGCCCCCGGGCTATGGTCTTTGCCAGCAACCCCGTCTGCGTGCCTTTCTGCAGAGGTCAGCCAGTTCCACCCCTTTCTCGTTCACGCAATCGAGGTCTCTCTCTCTTTTTCAGAGCGGACGGTCGACAGGACAGCAAGGGTACACGTCTGTTTGCGCCTGCCCCTTCGAAAGCCGTCCCATCCTGCAATCAATTCCTCCCTTCGCTTCTGCCCCTTATCGATGCATTCCCAATTCAGAACAGAAAGCAGAAACGAGAAAGGAAATTGAAAAAGAAGAACTCAGAGAACATTCACGGCACGTGCAAACGAAATGCACCCATGCAAACGATCTAGAAGCACTCCCCTGATTCTGAAACCCATTTAAATTTTGCAAACTCCTTGGTCACTTTCTGGCTTTAAGTGTTTCTTTCCGTTGAATTGGTGAACATGAAGTATGGGAGAGATCTGCTGGCTTCAGCTGTCTCTTTTTATTGCATGGTTCATACAGGATTCTTCTATTGGCAAGGCAACTTCTCTTTTCTTGTCCTCCTGCTCAAAAGCTTCCTTCTTTTCTCTTGAACCGTCGATTGTCTTTCCCTCTTTCCACAGGATCTACCAATCAGTCTTTTCATTGAATTTCTTTTCGACTGCAGCTGTCTCTCCCACTCGACAAAGGGAAGCCCAAACCCCCAAAGCCAACAGTCTAAGAGAAAACAAATTGGGAAGACAGAGCTTAACTGCTGCAAAGTCAGGATTGGGGTCAAAAAGGGAGAGTGGACGAAGAATCTCTGTCCTTCATTTGCTTGCTCCCCCCTCTTTTCCCTCATCTTTGAACATTCAGACCGACAGAACGGATGAACCCTGCGATTTTGTGTCTGACCAGAAGAGAAACCAGGAAGTGTAAAACGTCGAAAACTCGGAACAGTTGACTATAAGACACACAAGTCATACTCCCCCTCGCAAACCCATCGGTTTCTGATTACCCCTCTGTGTCTGCGTGCAACAACACGTCTTCATACAGGTTAGTGCGTTTCCTGTTTGATTCTTTCGGTTGGGTAGAATTAGATTGGAATTAGACTTTCATAAAATCAGAAAGAGTAGTGTACGTTGAAGGCTTGGGGAGAGAGGAGGAAGAAAGAAGGTAACCCTGGCGTGATAAAAAGGATGGACGTGAACAGGCAAGAAAAAAAATTAGAAAGAAAGAATACATCTGTCACATCTGTCTGACTCTCTCATAGTCCTTTCGTCAGTCTACTTTCCATTCTTCTTGATGTTGTCTTACAACTGGGAGAGCCCTGAAGGCTCGAAAGTTGCAATGCATCTTCTTCTCCTTGCTCACAAGCGGCAAGGGATTTTTGTCTCTGTCTGTTCGGAAGGTGTTTAACTAAAACAGAGAAAGGAAGAGACAGATACACAGAGGAATAAAGAACGACAGGACTTAAGAGGGAAGATGCGAGCCGACTGGATGCTTTCTACCCTCCCTCTTCTTTCCACCCCCCGCTGTCTACTCCATAAACATCCACCCCCCTCCCTCACTCTTTCTTTCACGCACTCATGCACTCGAGTGGGTCTACATGTCGTTTGTCTGAGTGATCTTTTCTTCCGATGATCCGAACTCCCCTTCCTTCTCTCTATAGATTTCTTCTTCAGTTTTTACCTTCTCATATTTTAACAAGCAAGAGAGAGAGCTTTTCTCTGTCTGCATCTTAATTGCACTGAGTCCCCTCCCTCCCCCCCACCTCTCCTCCCTCCCTCTGATTCTTAAAGAACGTTCGCCTTTTTGATTATCGGTTCGGTTCGGGACTGGTTGGCGAGTGTGTAGGTGGGCTCATGCAAGAGACAGAGGCGGACTGAAGGTTTGCAGCAAGACAGCGCGATTGTATCCTCACGCATGCAAAGACAAAGCAAAGTATGTGGGTTCGTGTGCATTCAAAAGAGAATGCTTGTGTCTTGAGAGAAAGGGGAACGAATGTCTGAGAGCTGCACAAGCAGGGGGGAATTGAAGTGTGGTGGAAAGCGATTGATCGGGAACGAACGATGTATAAACAGACAGAAAGAAAAGTCAAGTATGGGAGAGACCTGCTGGCTTCAGCTGTCTCTTTTTATTACATGGTTCACACAGGATTCTCCTATTTACAAGACAATTTCTCTTTTCTTGTCCACCTGCTCAAGGGCTTCCTTCTATGTCTCGAACCGTCTCTACCATGTATTCCTGCCCACATCTCCTCATTTTACACGTTCAAATCATGAAATAGAGGGGGTTGTCTAGACCCGCTGTCTTCACCTCCCCCTTGGCTTGGGGGCACATCCGGCTCGTCGAGGCACCATCAACGTCACCCCGGGACACCTGTTGTCCGTGCAGGTTTCGAAGTGCGTCGACTGGCAAGCACCACGCCCTTCTCCCGTTGCCGTGTGCAGTCCCAGGGAATCTGCCATAATCAATAATTACAGATCCAGGACGCATTCCGACACGGGGATTGTTGTCAGCCTGAATCATGTCCTGCGTGATGAATTGAGGCTGCCTCTTGAACTGCTCCTCCCCTTGAAACAATTCAGGAAAGGGAGGGAGAATGACGACATCGGAGTCATGGACGATGGATCTGTACGCGTTCCATCCGATGGAGGGATCAACGCGTCTCACCAGAATTTTTTCCTGGGGGCCAAAGACGGTGACCTTCACATTCGGAAGGAAAGAGGGCGAAAGGAAGCGAGAAATGGAGTCTTCTTCCTCCATTGCTGCCCTCTCAAACCCGGAGAGAATCTGCTCTTTCTTTCGCTGCAGAGTCTTCAGCTCTGCCCTGAGTGCTGAGATTTCTCCCTCCGCAGCGATCCAAAAAAGAAAGAAGAGAACACACACAGCCACGGCACAAAGTAGACTTCCCAAACTCTTTGTGTCTGGGGAATGCACGCTGGCTCGCGACTCCTTTGATTTCTCATTACAGGTGCTTAAGAAGCCGCCCTCCTGGTCTGCGTAGCTGGAATAGGCTTTTCCAGCAGACTCATCCTCATCTGCGGGATAACGGAAGCATGCAAAGAAGCAAGAAAAAAACCGTTTCGTACGGGTTGACACAAACTGGCGACAACCCTTTAGCAAAAAAAAGAAGGAGGGAGTTTTTTCTTTTGACCTCTTGCTGTTTCTCTCCTCCGTGTTTGTGTTCACCCTCCTTTCAAAACTCCTGCCATCTGTCTCCTTTCCTCCCTGCCCACTTTCCAATTTCCCGATACCTAGCTCGCAATTCATTGAGGCGGTGGCATACCAAATTATCTGCCTGTTTGTCCTATTTTCTGGTCTTACACATAGATGCACCTCTTGTGTGGGGGCGTATGCTGTGTGCTGCTCACCTGAGCAAGTGGGCGGCATTCCCTTTCACGTAGACGTTCCATAAGAATCCCCGGTACAAGAGAACGTGACTTCGCCGGCGCTATCAAGCTTGTACCCAGAGTTGCAATTGTAGGTGAACGTCCCTGTGTTAGTCGTACTTCCCGTCTGAGAGAAGTCTGCCCGGTTGACCTGCGCTCCGAGAGTGTTGGGCTGAGGGTTATTGACCTCATCGCAGGAAGTGGCTGCAAAGAGGAAAGGACGCACAATAGTCAACAAGAAAAGGTTTCTGCGAGCGACGGCTGTGAGTCAGCAAAAGAGGATGTTGCAGCAGCAGCAGCACTTGTTGCGACGACTTCTTTGTCGGGTCCTTCTTCCGGATGGTTTTGGTCTTCATATATCTGGTCATCTGCATGTATGCCCATACATGTCGCTCACTTTTTCTGCTCACCCATTTGTACCTCGATCAGAAAAAGTTTTTGATGTACCGACTCTTCACAGAGCGTGGCAGCAACTGAGGTTCGTAAGAGAACCAATACTGTCTTTAAGTTAGACATCATTGTTTCTTTGTTATTGTCTTTCTTGCTCCGATGCTTTTTTTCTCTTGGTTGTTCTCATAATTCAAGTTGAACTCCATCCATTCATCCGTTTCTTCCTGCCTGCCTGCTTCACACTTGCCCACACCCCTCAATTGTTTCTGTCGCTGTTATAGTATAGATTGCTTTATAAAGACTGCAACGGCTACTGTCTGTCTCATCCCATCCTCGTCTCACCTGAGCAAGTGGGTGGCGTTCTCTTCCAAGTTGAAGTTGCATACGAATCTGCCGTGCAGGAGAACGTGACGTTGCCCAGGCTGTCCAGAGAGTACCCATTTTGGCAACTGTAGTTGAAAGTTGGGGTGTCGCCGGTGTTGCCTGTTTGGGAGAAGTCTGTCCGCACAACACCAGTCCCGAGTGTGTTTGGTTGGGGGTCGCTACTCTCGTCACACGCGACAGCTGCAGGTGGGAACCAAAGAAGCAACAGGATTCAATTAAAGAGTTCGATTATGACATGGGCACCCGTGTGAGACCTTCGACAGCAATTGAGGTTCGTAAGAAAACCAACACTGTCTTTAAGGTGGACATCATTGTTTCTTTGTTTTTTCTTTTGCTCCGATGCTTTTTTTGTCTTCGATGTTCTCTTAAATGAATACGAAAAGTCCGATGTGTCAGAGGCACGATTTCTAGGCGGGTGTTCATCGTTGCAGTCCCCAAATGACAGGTAGTGGTTCGAAAGAAGAAGAAGAAGAAGAAGAAGAAGAAGAAATGTCTGAAGCTTGAGACAACGAAAGACAAAAAAGGTGAAGCGGTTAAAGACGACGTGAAAGAAGGCATGACAGGAAAAAGTCCGGGGAAGATGTACGAGAAGAACAGGGAGTACAAAGAGACCTCATGAAAAAATCCCTCGACTCTCGATACGATTTCCTGCCTATATTGACTCTCTAGGAATGGAAAAGAAGACCTACTTGTGCTGGTCAGAGACAAAGAGGATCCAAACTCCGTAAACCCACTCACGGACAGGGACCAGCCCAGTCTATCAAAGCTGGTCAGAGACAGAGAAGACCCCAGACGCCCCATGCTCGTTAAGGACAGAGAGGACCCAAGCTGCGTGAACCCACTCACGAACAGAGACGAGCCCAGCGTATCAAAGCTGGTCAGAGATAGAGAGGACCCCAGACGCCACATGCTCGTCACGGACAAAGAGGACCCAAACTTTGTGAACCCACTCACGGACAGAGACGAGCCCAGCGTATCAAAGCTGGTCAGAGACAGAGAAGACCCCAGACGCCCCGTGCTCGTCACGGACAGAGAGGACCCAAACTCTGTGAACCCACTCACGGACAGAGACGAGCCCAGCATATCAAAGCTGGTCAGAGATAGAGAGGACCCCAGACGCCCCGTGCTCGTCAGGGATAGAGAGGACCCAAACTCTATGAACCCACTCATGGATAGGGACGAGCCCAGCGTATCAAAGCTGGTCAGAGACAGAGAAGACCCCAGATGCCCCGTGCTCGTCTGAGACAGAGAGATCCCATTGTTTGGAGATTCTCTTTTTGTTTCCTCTGGAATCCTCCCAGAGAACAATGGCGCATCCACGAATGGGAACAGTGCCAAAATTCCCATCAGTAAGATTTTGACAGAGCTTCCAGAGGAAGTTCCGGAGCCAATTCCCAGAAAACCGACGAAAAGAGATGTCCAATCGGGTCTGCATGCAACAAGTTCATCAGAATCAAAAGGAGGGAAAAGATGTTTCATAGACAACTTTCTTGAGGTGTGTTTCTGTAGAGCATTGTCCAACAGAGTCATGCAGGCAGGTAGACGGACACTTGGGCAACACTTGCTTTTCTCATTCCTTTCATTCCCCCAGCTGCCAACTGCATGCCGAGAAAAAGAGAAAGAGAAGAAGGAGCTAGGGGAAGAGGAAATGAAAAATCGAATCGGAAAGTATAAGCACGAAGGGAGAATTAGAAGCAGAAACGCAGAAAAGGAGTCATAGGAAGGCAGAAAGGAAGCAAGCAACACTCAATTCACACACCTGAAGCCCTTCAGCAGCCCCCCGATGCCAGCCTGCAAATTCTTGGAGTCGAATAGGGCGTGTACGTTGACTGCGGGCTGTGATCCTTTGAAGATTGCAGTTTGGACTTGCTCCTCCTTCTCCGGGTCAAACTTGAAGGGAGGAGAGCCACCAGGGGAAATGGTAAATCCCTTGGGGGCGATTTCCTCAGCTCCGCTTACCCCAAGAGGAGCAAAGAGCAAGAGGCCAAAGAATACGAAGGGAGTCCAGATTATATATGGAGGATCTCCACTGCTAAAGAAAAAGTGGTCACTTGAGAAAGCTTAGTTCTGGTTGGCGTCGGTCTCGAGGAACGATAGACAAACCACGAGAAAGACCTAAAGACTTAGTGTTGTGCAACAGCGCTTGAGTCTCCGTCTGGCAAGCAAAAGACTGCAGCCGATAGAAGGATGTTTCTCATTTTTTTGGGATTGTTTTCTGGGTTGCAAAACCTGGAGAAGCTTTGTGTCAGGAAAGGACAGGCTTTCAACGACTTGTTTGAGAGCTAGTCAAGATCTGAGTCGATCGTCGGACGTCGATCAGTTCAACGATCAATGCATGCACTGCCATGCATGCAGTCTGACTGCGGGTCAATAGTAACGTATACATATCGTATACATGCATATATAGTCTTTATAGTTTGGTCGGGGTGCGCCAGTGCACCGGGTACGCCAAACATGACCAGCCCCCCCACTAGTATGCATGGTAATGCATGGTTAGTGTTCGTCTGTTTTGTGGCGTTATCTAGTGAGGTCCTAGACAAAAAACCTGCACAAGCATGCAGACTTGCGTCTATGGGAAAAACAAGCCTAAACGTCATCAAAACGCTCCAGCGGCATTGATAATCTGCATCTCGATTGTTAAGCGCCGCCCTGCATAGAGGAGACCAACTGAAAATGGTTAACCAGTTTCGATTTACTTCAATAAACCCCCACCCCCAAGCTAGCTAAGACCCCCAAGAGCCGGCGGCTAAAAAGCCTCCTCCGGACACTCTTTTCCCAGATCCCCCTTGCTACGCGGGTGTGGTGAGGTATGCGTACAGTGATGTTCATATGTCAATAGATATATATATACACGGTATGGTATCTGTTGATAGTCAGAGCAGTCACTCAGTATCACGCAGCCAGGTTTGACTGAAGGCAAACTAGGGGGGGCTACGGGCAGCGTGAGGCAGTGAGTACGTCCACATACCCACCCACCCAACACTTAGTACACCCCCACACACTAATACATGCATATATGTATCGATATAATGAGATAATCTGTCAGTCAAGTCAGCTAGCTCGCGCGCATTGCGCGCGCGCGGAATGAAGCTAGGAAGCCTGCAGGCGGGATGGCCCCAGCTCCACAGATATGCATGCATGGGATTTCGATCTGTTCAAGGGATTTCAAACTTGAGGGTTCAAGGCGTGGTTCAACGAACTGCGTCCAAATCTGCGCAGTCTTTGGAATTCTCTTGTGTTCTCTATGAAGGCTGCTTGACTGTCTTTTGAGGTCCAAGGAGAGAATTCTGTGCCTAGTCCCTTCCAGCCTTCTCGGTAAGAGAGAAAGTCGGCGGAGACGCCAACCTGCCGGGAAAATTGATCGCCAAGAGTGCGCCAGAACTGACAGACGCTCGAGCGCGTAGAGGTTCTGAAACCAACCTGAAACAAAAAACTTTCTGATTTGCTCTTGCACAGCGAGCCTTTGACGTGTCCGCCCCCCTTCAGACAGCATCTTCTGGAGACTTACTTGGTCGAGCACAAGTCAACAAAAGTCCAATTTTTGTCACACTGATGCAGAGCTCAAATACTTCAAACACCGCTGGACTCGGTAAGGAGTTTGCACCGAGGCTTGACGTACTGCGTGGCCTCGTGCCATCAGCTTTTCACGTGCAGATGCTGTCGGTTGAGTTTTTGAAGCCCAGCTTTGCTTTTTCGTTGGCCATTTGAAATGTCGCCTTCTTCTCTGAAAGAAGAAGTGTCACCACTCTCTGCTGCTTCGTGTGCTGCTTTGCAATTCTGTCATGCTGCTGAGCACTTCCACTTTTTTCCTGGCTGACTTGATTGTGCCGCAAAAGCAGCGAGACGGAACTGTTTTTTCGCGTCTCCTCTCCCCTCCCTCATCCTGCAGGCGGAGAGGGAGACCTCCGGTTTTTGGATCTCGACTCGGCAGAATTCGTTCTGGTGTCGCTCTGTTCTGTGCTCACCCATGGAAATCCATCCCCAGAGGTTGGGGGCTGGGGGCAGGGAGGGATTGATTGTGTGTGTTCTGTCTCAGTGAGAGGAGGCGTCCCCTTTCTCCCTTTCTCTCCCTCTCTCCTCCTCTTCCTCCCCTCTCTCTCTCTCTCTCTCTCTCTCTCTCTGGGGGAAAGAAACCATATAGTCTGTCTGTCTGTCTGTTAGTCTGTCGGGAGGTGGAGAGGCAAGGGGCGCTGAACTCTCACCTTTCGGGCCCCGTGCCCACGCTGTTTGATTGTTGGTGCTCTTCTTTTGTCTTTGTCCTTTCTTTTCGTCTGTTGTATTCATGAAGAAAAGGAGGGGAAGAAACTATGTAATCTGTCTGTCTGTCTGTCTGTCTCATTCTGCCTGTCTGATTCTGTCTGTCTGTGTGTAAGTAAAGAAAAGAAAAGACGATATAGTCTCTCTCTCTCTCTCTCTCCCCCTCTCTCTCCCTCTCTCTCTCTCTCTCTCCCTCCCTCCCCCCCTCTCTCTCTCTCTCTCTCTATCTCTCTGTGTGTGTGTGTGTGTGTCTCCATCTCTGTCTCTGTCTCTGCGTCTGTCTCCCTCTTTGACTGCGGTTTTCATTTTTCCCCTTCTTGTCTCTGGTTGGTTCCTTCCCGCTGTTTTTCGTCTTCTTTCTCTCTGCAGGTGCTCTCTGAGCTCCTCGCTCACAGGGAAGGATTTGGCCTTGCTTGGGTGCTCTTGCAATTCGTCCGGCTGGTCAGTTGGGTGGGGCGTGCGTCACTGAAGGCGTTTGCGTGCGTCAATGAAATATTGTGCTTGTGTCAATGACATCTTGTGCGTGGCTCAATGAGGTCTATCTGGGGACTGTCGTTGATGGCTGTGGAACTTTGTGAGTCTGGTTCGCGATTTTTCTCGCCAGCTCTCGTTGACGACACGTCCTCCGAGAAGTACACATGCGTGACTAGGCTGACAGTGAGATAGCGTGCTTGCACAAGTTTGTTTGCCTGCAGAAACGCTCTCGTGTGGCGGTCACCACCCTCGACCTCTCAAGTAAGGGAAGAAAAAGGGGCTTCGGGGGTTGAGTTCTCATTGTGAGGCCGTTCCTTCTTTCAGAATAGTCTCTTGATTCAACTTTTTTTGCTGACGTCCTAGCTCTTTCAGTCCGTTATTTTTTTCCGTTTCATGCATGACAGGGTGGTGGGAGGGGGAGGCCACGCTTGATCGGGAAAGTGTGGCTGTCTGTCGGTTGATCATTCATTCGTGTAGCTAGAGTTTCCCTCCCTCCCTCCCTGTTCATGCATGTGTCTGCCCTGTGAGTGTACTTGCTGGGTAGAGCCTTTAGCCGCACTTCCTGGATCTAGATGGAATAGGCGTCAGCGCTCTATGTCTGATCGCTGTCTGCGTGCCTGCGTGCCTGCCTGCAGAGTTCTCTCTGGGTGGCGGGAAGTTGAACCTGATCCTCTCAGCACTCCCAGAAGGACCCGAATCCGTTGAGACTCTCAAGGGGGGTCAGTCAGTCAGGCAGTCAGGCAGTGACAGTCAGCGGAAGTCTATCTTGGCATTTGCCTCTGTCTGTACTCCTTGTGCTGTCTCTCTGTTCGCTCCATCTCTTTGTTTTTCTTTGCTGCACCCGCATTCAGTGACGGTGTGGTTGCTGCTCAAAACTGTCATTCAGGTGGACAAGGCGTGCCACTTAAGCATTTTCATGCAGAAGAGGCGCCTGTCTGAATTGACTCGGGGATGGATGGGCTGGTGTTCCTGTTTGTGCGTTCTCTACACAGTTGCTGCTCAATAAGTATCAGTACGACAACCATTGTGTGACTCTAGCTTCTTTTCATTCCCCCTTTCTGGTACATTCACTTGCAGGGTCTCACGTGTGCACGGAACCCCGGCTGACCTCTCTCTGCCGCTTCCTTCAGAACCTCCGGCGGACAGAAGGAGGGGGAGGGGTTGCTGTCGGGGGCTCTCTCAGAACGCTGGTGCTTGCAGGTGAGCAACAAAGTGATTTGATTTCATTTGCTTGATCTGGAAGACTTCAAGAAAGAACACAGGTTGCCGAGCTAGAGCGCTGCTCACACTGCTCCACTGCACCGTTTTCCATTCGTTCATCGATTCAGTCCTTCCTTCCTTCCTTCCTTCCTTCCTGCCTCCGTTTTTCATCGAGTCCTTTCTCTCTCTCTCTCTCTCTCTCTCTCTCTCTTCCTCTCTCTCTCCCTCCCTCTCTCTCTCTCCCTCTCTCTCTCTCTCTCTCTCTCTCTCTCCCTCTCTCTCTCCCTCCCTCTCTCTCTCTCCCTCTCTCTCTCTCTCTCTCTCTCTCTCTCTCCCTCTCTCTCTC
>JAHBMJ010000500.1:42500-45000 GCA_018398765.1 Chromera velia | reverse complement strand
CTCCAGCGCCCTTTCAGCATTCCACTCTTCTTTCCACTCCTAGGCTTCCGTTCTGTCTGTTTGTCTGTCTGTCTGTCTCAAGAAGGGAGGAAGGAAGGAAGGAAACAAGGATAGAGAGAAAGCAAGAAGGAGGTGAAGAGAATGAAAAAAGAAGAGAGGGAGGAAAGAAGAAAGAAGAAAGTAGGAAAGAAAGGAGGAAAGAAAGAACGAGAAAAAGAAAGAAGGAAAGAGAGAAAGAAAGAAAGAAAGAAAGAAAGAAAGAAAAAAAAAAGAAAGAAAGAAAGAAAGAAAGAAAGAAAGGAAGAAAGAAAGAAAGAAAGAAAGAAAGAAAGAGAGACAGAAAGAAAGACCCCCGTGCTTCTCTCTGACCCCCGCGCTTCTCCTCCTTCTTCGTTTACTCTCATGCTTTTAGGTCGGGACTGTCCCGTCTGAGTTGCAGCTTTATTTCGCTCTCCTCTTGGGCAGGTAGGGGGTGACGGGGGGCTGTCCCTTATCACACTCCTCGTTGCATATTCCTGATCGGTACGCCGATGCCATGTGCGTTTGTTTTTGGATCGTTTATTTCTCACTTTGCTTAAATTGCCAGTTCTTTCCTGTTTTCCCTGGGGCTCGCGGGGCCAGCGCTGGCTGGTTGACCTTCCCTTCCCTTTTTCTCTCTCACAGAGTCAGCGCTGGCTGATTATCCTACTGTTCCCCACGCACTATCGCACGGCCAGCGCTGGCTGGTCTGCCTGTCACTCTCTTTTCTTCTCACTCAGGGCCAGCGCTGGCTGTTTGCCCTGTCGCTCTCTACGTACTCTCGCAGGGTCAGCGCTGGCTGGTCTGCCTGTCATTCTCTTTTCCTTCTCACTCAGGGCCAGCGCTAGCTGGTCTGCCTGTCATTCTCTTTTTCTTCTCACTCAGAGCCAGCACTGGCTGGTCTGCTTGCCATTCTCTCTTCTTCTCACTCAGGGCCAGCGCTGGCTGGTTGCCCTGTTGCTCTCTACGCCCTCTCGCAGGGTCAGCGCTGGCTAGTCTGCCTGTCATTCTCTTCTACATCTCACTCAGGGCCAGCGCTGGCTGGTCTGCTTGCCATTCTCCCATTTTCTCACTCAGGGCCAGCGCTGTCTGGTCTGCCTGCCATTCCCTTTTTCTTCTCCTTCCTCTCTCCTTGCCTTCCTTTCTCCCTCCCTTCCCACACTCGCCACTCGACAACGGGAGGGGGGGGGAGGGCTGCTGTTGTCCAGTTTCAGGCTGGCTTCCCTACGCAGGGGCCGACCGTTTCTCTCAACACAAAGTTAGTCGTGATCTCTCTCAAGGGAAGGGTCTGCGGGAAACTTTNTGGGGGCGCTATCTCTGCAAGGGGAAGGGTCTTCGGGGGCGCTGTCTCTGCAAGGGGAGGGTCTTTGGGGGCGCTGTGTCTGCAAGGGGAGGGTCTTCGGGGGCGCTGTCTCTGCAAGGGGAGGGTTTCCGGGGGCGCTGTCTCTGCAAGGGGGGGGGTCTTCAGGGGTGCTGTCTCTGTAAGGGGAAGCAGAGAAAACGTCGAAGGAAAAACTATTCTGGCCTACTATTGTACGCGTCCAGGCTGGTCCTCCCTCAGGGGGGAGCAGCTATTCCTCCCAGAAAGGTTGTTTGGCCTACTGTTGTGCGCGTCCAGGCTGGTCCTCCCTCAGGGGGGAGCAGCTATTCCTCCCAGAAAGGTTGTTTGGCCTACTGTTGTGCAAGTCTAGGCTGGTCCTCCCTTAAGGGGGGGCCGTTTCTCTCAGAGAACAGAGGTGACGGAGTGACTGCATTCTCACGGCAGATGGACGATCCACTATTCCCGCTCTCCTCCGATGAAGGCAACAACGCTGCTGCTGCTCGAAGACGAAGATGAAGATGAAGAGACGTCTCGAGAGTGTGGGTGAGACACAAAAATGACTATGCATGCAGAAAGCCCCGGCATAGGCCCCCGGCCGCGTGGGCACTACATATATATATGTACTGCATACATGCAATTGCATGTATGCATGGGCTTGGGAGGGAGTTTTCGGCCTACGTGGGCCTTACAGAGAAGAAAGAGTAAGAGAATGGGGGGGGGGCCAGCAGGGGCGCTGGCAAGAGAATTGAAAGAAAGAGAAAGACCATTTTGATGTTTAAGAGATAGAAAAGACACAAACGGAGAGAAGAGCCTGACAACATCAGATTGAAGAAACATGACAAAGGAGCTAAAAGCTGCTAAGCATGCAAAAGAATTTATGGATATAAAGAAAAGGTTTAATAAAGAAATGTTGAGGAGAAACAAATTTTTTTAACGGGCTGAGGAACCCATTGAAGAAGAAGTTGGGGAAAAGAAAAGGAAAACCACAACGCTCATCCATAGATAGGCAGAGTTGACCACGCGAACACACGGAGAATGAAAGGTATCAATTTTTGTCCACCGTGGAGTAGTATAAGCTAGGCGCGGCGGCCTAGTTCGAGGGGCTTGCGCTTGCAACAGATTGGCCATAATAGACGGACAGGACCTATGCCTAGGCAAGAT